>OY978525.1:51311428-51378928 GCA_963854835.1 Megamerina dolium
TCAGTACGCCGAACTATGTCAAGGCTGCCCTGGTACCCACGGAGTCGTCTCGTGAATTACAGGGGTCTCCTGCATTTCTCGTTTCATCACCGATTCCACCACTATCTCGTACAGCAACATATTCTCCTGTGACGCTTTCACAAGAGAATCTGTTGCTGTTGTTGTTGACGAAGAGACACAAACTGAAAAGTTGTCCCATTTAACCAGAAACTTGTTTCCTCCGGGGCCCTAATTCCCCATCCAGGTCCTAACAGTCAACGAGTTTTGGGCCTGCACATCTGATCATTAAGCCGCCGGAGAACCGGAGGGTGGATTACCACAATGGTGGGTACACATGGCGAGATATCGCAGTTTATGCTCATCTCTAGTATGGTTTTTGGTCCTCTTTATACTCTGCAATGGAGCCACAGTTGAAGAGAAGTTATGGACAGCTCATATCTCGGAAATAACTGAGATAAACGCTTCTGGAATGTCTTAGACACCTCCAGGCAGACCTCTGCAACAGGAGTGACCCAGCCAGAGTACCTAAGTGCTCCGTTGGAACAGCTCAGCCTTTCATAGGTGTGTGGGTGTGATTTAAAAAAAATTTTATGTGTTTGCTAAAAAAAAAAAAAAATATTTTAAGGTTTACGCAAATTTCCTTAAATGATTTGTCGGCAGCTTTATAATTTGTTCCTAGTTCCGCCTTGTTCCTATGTTCACATATGTAATAAAAGAAATATATGAAATGTCAAATTTTCTAAAGTTTACTTTGTTTACATTTGCAAATATGATTAATTTGTAAATATTAACAAAGTGTAAGTATATATTCAATTATATTTATCAAATTATGAACATGAATTTTAGGCAAGACTAAAAAGCCATCCTCTCAATCGTACATCGATATCTGAAAATTTTGACTTAAAACCTATATTTTTGAGTGGTGCTCTCCCATTTGGTTGAGTTACCTACTCTTTTGAAAGTTTTTTGTAAGTAAGTAAGTAAGTAAGTAAGTTTTTGAAAGTATTTATGAAAAAATATTATTTATATGGAAAATGTACGTTGAATTTTTATATGAAAAATTAAAATATATATTTGAATGATTTTGAATATTTGAAACGAAAAGTTTTTAATTTTCACGATTTTGTACAAAACAAATTGAATATATCAGGCGCCCATGGAAAACAATAAGCAATTTATCAATTTTTATTTTTCAAAATATGAAATATAAAATTTGCCTACATCATACAATCATTTACACATGACATGACAACGTAAAAAATTCTACACTAAATTCTTCAGTATATAGTACGTATGTAGAATTTTCATTCATAAAATTTGAATAGAAATCATTCGAAAATTTACATTGAAAATTGCTTTTGAGAAATTTTCAACGAAATTTTGCAAATGCTTTATGGAGTATGCATGTATTTTTGGTTGCGATTGTTGGTAGATGCCTTACCTCTATTCAGATATAATGGTGTTATCATGGTACAATACATTATATGGCGCAGCCAATAGAAATATTTTACAATTTGTCTATCTTCATTATTTTACCACGCAATGGTACCATCATGATAAAGAACTGTCAAAATCGTGGTGTTCTGTTTTGTTAACTTCTTTCACGTTTTGCTTTGTTCCTTAACTTCTGCAATTGAACGACGGTACTAAGAACTTGAAATTAACATTAAAATTAAATATTACAAGTTGTTAAATACATGCAAACGGATTATAGCGAACTATTAATAATTATGTTGCCATCAATTCGTGTTAAAATTTAATTAGCAGTTTTTAGTTCCACTATCAATAAAGCTATTTTTGAACATTTTAGAAGTAATTTTATTGATAATGGGTAAGCCAAGTTACAACGTCAAAGTTGCTGCCATCGACATGGTCCTAACACTGTTTAGGCCACTTACTCTTCAAAATTTCGAATTGTTTAATTTCCTCAACTCTCCACAATTACGTATGTAACGATGGAATATTATTGGAATATACTTTGTATTATGTCCTTCAGAAAAATAATGTTTGGTAGTGTAAATAATTACGAATACGAATACACCAACAACATTTCCCTGCAATTTATTTTTTTAACTTCGTCACAAATAATATTTGCTGACACATCTTCTCGGTATCCGCTCTAAATTCTTCATTCTTTATTCTTTTTTTCACACGCGCACTCAAAACTGCTGACGTACTGTCTGCAACTCCACTTGCTCACGTTGCATTAAACGTGATAACGAAAAGATCGCTCACTTTATGTGAAGTAGAATTAAGGCAGTTGTTAAAAAATAATTCAACCAGAAAGACATAGTCTTTCTAAATTAAATAAGAAAAATTTTAATTGTAATAAAAAGACATAGAGAACAAAGTTCTCTCTTTTATTTAAAATTTTTAATTAATAAGTGAAACTAAAATTAATAAAAGACATAGAGAACATAGTTCTCTGTTTTTTTAAATCTAAACAAAGTGTTTTACTTAACTTATATAATTTTCAATGTGTGCATATCGTATAATATATATAATTCAACGTGTATAAAAGAACAAATATGTGGCACTCAAAGCCCCAAAGGGCTCATTGGCCGAGCTTCTCTTCTATTACTGTTGTGCGTGTTAAATATTGGGCAGTATTAGAAGGGACCTACAGAGTTTTTTTAGAAGCTTTTTCATGGCAGTTGTTACTGTCGGAAGAATTGCCAATTGCTTGCCGACAGGTGGGTACCGTTCGAAAGAAAAATCTTTTCTATATTAAATTTATTATGCATCAGCCGGGGATTGAAGCACGACCTACACATCAGAAGGCCAACACACTAACCACTGAGGTACGGCACCCACATTCAATGTGTATATTTACGTATATTTTTAACTTTTTAATGTGTTGTATGTTTTTGTTTTACAATTGGGTTAATTTTAAGTAATGTGAATTCAGTTTTCATTATTATTAGTGAATTAATTAATTGTATTAGTAATGCGAGAAACGTAGTTGTACAAGCAGTACTTATAACAATTTCGAATAATATAAATTTTTATTTCGAATGCATAGCAACAAGTATTATTTGAGATACAAAATTATGATGCACATGTGTAAGTAAATGAAGTGAAAAATTTACGAATTTGATGGATGTTTCTTTGAACTAATTAGATATAAAAAATGTAAATCTTAATCATAATCATTATTGTAATAAGCAAGACTTCATACATGTATAAATAGCTTACCCCTTTGTAAAATCATAAAAAATAACTGAATGTAGAGGCAATTGTTTCAAGAAAGTAATAGTGTATAAAAATACATATATGTATTAAAAAGCTTAATTGTAATAACAAATTTAAATAAAATGTTGCAAGTATTGAAAATTAAAGTATAACAAAAAATTGCTTTTATTTTAATGTTCCTACCTACAGATTATAAGGTTTGAGTCCTACCACCACCAAAATCTCTTCAGTGCGATTGCTGCTGCAAATTCTTTGGTGAGGCACAAGAACCGGCAATGCCGTGGTCGAGATCATTAGTTTGTGGTGCGGAGCCATCTGAGGTAACTGTGCTACGACTTTTACAGCCGAAACTGAACACAACGGATCTAGACATGAGTGTCGATAAAGAGTCCATCTAATCCAGGTTGTTATGCGTTTAAGTGCATATTGATGAAAGTTTTGCAGCCAGGGGGATTCTTAGGCTGTATTTGAAATGAACTTTTGAATTTTTTGTATATCCTTCTTGTCTTTCTTCTATGTAATTTTCTCTTTTTATGTTTTGTTTTTTTATATATTTCTCTTTTCCTATTTTGAGATTGTTATAAATTGCTAATTTGTCACATTTCCCTTCATTCACGTTTAATGGTGTCTCTTTTGTTGCTGAATGATAACTGCGATTGTAAAATTCGATTGCTTTGCTCATTTTGTCTTTAATATTAAAATTTCTAGCTTCTATTGTAAGGGTTCTTATTTTCTCACTGAGAGTACTATGTAATCGTTCAATATCGGCGTTGCCGGTATGGTTGTTAGGCTTGGTAAGGTGAAGTTCTATTCCTTCGGTTCTAAGGAAATCCTTTATATTTATACTCCTAAATTCGTTATCTGTAATTAATTTTTTGAAGTGTCCTTTCTGTGACAAGTATAGTCTAATTTTTTCTATTATTGTTTGGTTATACCTGTCCTGTTGTTTCTTTTGGCGTGTCCGTAAGGTGAAACTTGGGTTTAATTGGCTTACGGTCGTATTTAACCCGGTTGCAAGTGTCACAATTATTTATGAATTTTTGGACTAATGTTTTCAAGTTAAATGAGTTTTTTAAGTCCTTCGTAATTTTCGTTGATACCTGTATGTCCTGTTTCAAATTTATGGTACTCTTTTATATTCCTAAAGACTTCCTCTTCATTACTTAGATTTTTAGCATGATATGAGCTTTTAACAAATTTAGTTGAATTCCTATCGAATAATTGAATTATATGGTTCTGTAGTTTGTTATATTCATTACCATTTAGTTCCGAAAAAATTCCTATATTTCCTGGTTTGATATATCTTCTAAGAATGTCAATTACATTGTTTTCGAGGTCGTTCTGAGATATGTATATTATTTTGTTTCCGTACTTTGTTTCAAATTCTTTTGTTTTATTTCGTTTTGAACCGATTCACAATCGTCTCTAGAATAGGTATGTGATCGTTAAGGTTTTCTACCTGAGAATGCACTGTGGCGTCATTTTCGTTATCCACTTATTAATAATGGATGTTCCGCAATCTATTTCGATATTATTTATCTCGTTTGTTTCTATGTTTATCCTGCTTAGGAAATCGGCTACTTTATTGTCCTGCCCTTTGATGTAGTCTATATTCATGTTGTATTCTCCTAATTTCAAGATCCATCTCTGGAGTCATGGATTGACGTCTTTATGTCTGGATTTAGATCTGTTAATACGTCGAATTTTCTCCTGTATATGTAAGGTCTGAAATAGCCTGTTGCCCAGACTATAGCTAGTAATTCCTTCTCAGTTGTTGAGTAATTCCTTTCATGTTCATTTAAAGTTCTGCTGGCATAGCATATGGGATGATCATCTTGTTGTAGAACTGCACCAATCGCGAAATCGCTTGCGTCGGTGACCAATTTCAATTTTTTATTGAAATCCGAATACTTAAGAACCGGGGCTTCTGTTAATATTGTCTTCATTTTTCGAATGCTAAAATATAATTAGCGTTATTCAAGTCTATTTTTGCTCCCTTTCTTAGACATTGGGTCATTGGTAGTGCTACCTTAGCGAAATCCCTTATGAATTTCCGGTAGTATCCAACTGCTCCCACAAACGATTTAATTTGTTAGGGGTGTGGGGTATATTTAAATTCGGTATTTTATTGAATTTGTCAGGATTTGGTTTGACGCCTTCAGGTGTCAATACATGCCCTAAGAATTCTGTTTCTTTTCTGAAGAAATTGCATTTATCGAATTGTACCTTCAGATTATGGTCGCATTATTTGTTGAAAATTTTTTCAATGCTTTGTATATGCTCTTGTATGGATGTGCTGAAGATAAGGATGTCATCCATATAAACCACGCAAATTTCATTTATGTATTCTTTTAAAACGCTATTCATCATTCTTTGGAATGTTGTGGGGGCGTTTTTTAATCCAAAAGGCATTCGGATGAATTCGTAATGTCCCTGCGGTGTAGAAAATGCTGTTTTCTTCCTGTCTTCTTTTTTAACTAGAATTTGATGAAAGCCTTTTGCAAGGTCCAAAGTTATAAAATAAATTGCTCTCTCTAATTTGTCTAGAATGCCATCTATGTTGGGTATGGGGAATTTGTAGACTATTGTTATTTCATTTAGTTTTCTGTAGTCCACCACTAATCTCCATTTCTTTTTTCCCGAATTGTCCGACTTCTTTGGTACTATCCATAGAGGACTATTATACGGTGAATTACTTTCTCTAATTATTCCTTGCATAAGCATTTCTTCTATTTGTCTGTTAATTTCCTGCTCATGTATTTGTGGATACCTGTATATTTTTGAGTACACAGGGGTATCTATTGTCGTAATTATTTCGTGCTGTCCTGCTGTTGTATTGGTTAATTGGTCGCCTTCGCGGAAAAACAAGTCTTTATTTGATGCTATTATTTTCTTTAATCGCTCTTTTTCTGGGATATTAATATCTTTGAAAAGGTTTTCAAATTCCGAGTAGTAGTAATAGGGGGTTTCTAAATACAGGGCAAATGGCGCAGCAAATGTATGGGAAAATTGTGTGGCAAAATGTATGGCAAATGGCGCAGCAAATATATGGGAATTGATACAAGAAGAAGAAGAAGAAGAAGAAGAAGAAGAACAAGAACAAGAGGCGTGGCAAATATATGGGAATTGGTGGACGGTGGGGTTGGGGGAGGATGTTGGAGTGGGGCGTGGCAAGATGGGGTCATGCCTTGGGGTCATAGTGACATCATATTGACTTGACCTTGGGAGCGTGGGTGGGTGTGGTGTAGGCGGTGTGAGTAATGGGGGAGGTGAGATTACTCGATGTGTGTTACTAGGGCGGCATAAGTTCATAGCAAGCAACCATGAGTTGCGTATTTTGTATAGTGAGTATACACATACGTATGTGTGTTGCTATGTTGCTTAGTTATAGCTGCTGCTGCTTATTGACTATGTGGTAGGTATACCAAAGGCATGTGTGTGTGTGTGTGTGTGTGTGTGCATGTGAATTATTTTTAGTGGTTTGATAGTTTCTAGCTAGCATGATCGGCAGCAATGTATATGCGTGTGTGTATGTATATGGCATTTATTTACGAGATTAGAATTTTTTGTGTATAAGTCATTAACACTAAGAAAATAAGAAATATCATATGCATAGCAAGTATACATGACGGATATATTTGAATGTTTTGAATGTTTTTTTTTGTATTTCCATATGCTTTACAGTTGTTTTCGTATTGAGGTAGGTAATTTCTTTTATACTTATTAGGGGGTAGGTAATTAGGTTAGCTTGAATTAGTATTTCACACGATATGATGCAAAAAAAATTGATTTAATATTAATATTTAATTTTTCTGGTTGCGGTTCTTATCATAATTTTTGTGTAACTAACTGCAGTCAAAAACATGAGTTGCGTATTTTGTACAGTGAGTATACACATACGTATGTGTGTGTTGCTATGTTGCTTAGTTATAGCTGCTGCTGCTTATTGACTATGTGGTAGGTATACCGAAGGCATGAGTGTGTGTGCATGTGAATTATTTTTAGTGGTTTAGGTAATTAGGTTAGCTTGAGAGAAAAAAAATCCTGAAAAACTCGCCTCTAATGAAATAAGAAAACAGAGCAAAAATTTTTTGGTTTTTTAGTTTTTTTTTTTGGTATACATTTATTTTAACATAGGTTGCGTTAAAATACCATTTTCAAAATTCTCCAGAGTCACCAATTCCTCTAGAGTGAAATTCTGCGCCCGTACAATCTGCTGCAAGTTGATCTTGTAGTTGTCATCGTTTCCTTCCTTCATAAGGACCTAATCGCCACCAGAGTTGAATTTCTCAATGGCCTCGTCGGGGAGTTTATTATATCTCGGGGGGAGATATAAAGAATAGTCCTCGAGACGGAGCACCACGCTTTCTCCAAATTGACTATGGATTCGCCTTTTTATATAAAACATTTGACTCCAATTTTTTTACGGAGATGTTTGGTTTTAAATTATAGGAGTTGAATAAATTAATTAGACGATTTGTTTCCATGTTACAGTTTTAACTTTCAAAGTTGAAGTGCGTAAATTGCTAAAAAGTATCGATCTTTTTATAGTGAAATTTTTGGATGGGTCGGAGGTGGAAAAATTATTCTCATCGTAAGAATTTATTCACTTTACACCAAATTTTCGGTAAACTAAAAAACACATGTTGATAAAAAAAATGTGGTTAACAAAAATTTTTATTAAATTTGCGGTAGTCAAAAATTTTTATCGCATAAATATTTAGCATATCTATTCAATGAGACATACTATGTTGAAAAGATATGTTAAAAAAAAAAAAATATATATATGTTGAAAAAGAGTTGCGGTTAACGAAAATTTTAATACCACATAAACACATTTAATGCGCTTAAATACTGATACTGATGACATAATTTTTGATAGTTTCACAGTTTTTTAAATCTGTGGGAAAGAAATTTATTCTGCGATAAGCCGTTCATCCGATGATTTTTTCATATAAATAGTGAAGCAGAATTTAGTTTCAAGTATATTCAAGATTTGGTAGTTTACTGTCAACACATTTCCGATATTACAAAACGAAAAAGTAAAATGAAACTTAAATATTCCCGTTTCACTAAAATCATTTTCGATGAGGAGGCCACCAATGGTATACATGGCTATGGCGATGATGACAAGGATATAAATAAAGCCTGGGACTGGAATAAAGTTGTAATATATAAAAAGGTAGATTAACCTATACGACCTCGAGTTTCATTTTAAACGTTTGATGACAGTTTGAGTGTGACTTTTGCTGTGAAAGTTTGTTAAATTTAGGCGCAAATAAAAATGTTTTGGATTCAACATATTTTTGAGAATGATTTATATTGTGTATGCAAAGGTCATTGGCGATATTTCACAATATCGAGTGTTAAAATGAGGGATATATCAAATGTGCTGAGAATTTTTATAGCTGAAGAGTCTGCTCCAAATGTTTTATTATTGGAATGGACACGCGGTGAATCAATACCACATCATTTCTTTACCACAAAATTTTCCTTTGGGATGTCTCAACATGTTAGAATTACTGTAGAAGGTGGATCAATTATTTTGTTGGGAGAGTCATATGAAGGACTCCCTCACGTAATAAACAAATCTCAATACTCTGAAGATTGCCCTTTCAACGATTATGACAACCCCAGCAAATAATAATAATAATGATTAAAAGCAGCGAAATTACACATTTTTTAGAAGGCTTTGGGAGCTACCTAACTGAAGATGAGAGAAATTTCCTATTTCACACCAAATTGCTAGCACAAAAAGTGGAACAGGAGAGAGTAATCAAATCAAAATACGGTTCTCATTTTCAAAGCTGTCCTGCAAGCAACAACAATTATTATCAAGGATGGAATACATGTACCTGTTTTGCTGCAAATTTTATGCTTTGTAAAACAAAACATTTTATTGATGGTTATCTGAAATCACATCACTTATAACACACACACACACACACACACAAAGAAAAAATGTATTTTTTATATTAAAAAATTATTTTTTGTATTTATTAAAATGTAATAAAATTCAATAGAAATTAATCAAACAATTTTTTTAATGCTAAAGAATTTTTCAGCGAACACACTATTGCATTTGGTAAGTTATAATGAAATTGGCAGCTGGAGACGTCAGCAATCGATTCCACTTTTATTAGCGATTTTAGAGTCGAGTTACAAACGTTTTGCGTGATTTCACGCACTTTTATTTTAGGGCTTAGTAACTGTTGTACCCACATCATTTTTTCCTCGCCTTTCACAAAAACCGTATATCCTCTCAGGTGAAAATTCAAGTAAATTTGTACACTTTTAAAGTTAGTGTCTCCATCATCCCAGTCTAACCCATGATGATTCCTTTTAAGCCATTTTGCCGATTTTTTATCTTCATCACTTAGCATATGGAAATCAAATGGTGATTTTATGCAAAAAACTCTAAATTTTGAATTGCTGAAGCAGACCGCTATCTCTTTCAAGACAAACTTATTATTTAAGCTTTTAAAGCCTTGAACGTCGATGACGGCAATTTTGTTTGACTTTTTCAGTTCCATAGTTTCCAAACGACTAACTTTTTGTCATCAAAGGTATTGCTTTTTTCTAATTCAGTGAGCCAAAAAACTATGTGTGCTTGACAATTTCTCCAGTTAGCGGTGTGTAAGTAATAACTCGATCGTGAATAAGCAAACAGTATGCTGTTATTTCCTCGTCAGGATTTTCGGACTCAAACACTTCAGTTTTAAATGCTATCTGAACATCAATTACACCCGATTTCACTTGCTCATTTTGATGTGAAACATCGATTACAAATATTGGATGGTTTTTAAAATCATCGCAATTCAAAAGTGCTTCTGGTTTTCGTTGGTAATAGCTTTGTTGAAATCTCGCATACATGTCATATAAAATAGCATATCGGTCGCGACTCCAATCTAAATGCATATCATCGTACGGATATAAATCAGAATTTATTTGCACTTTCAAATCGGTTATCTTATTAGCAAAAAGCTTGTTTCCTTTCTCAAAGGCAACCAGGATGAAACGAGGTCGCTCACTTGGCTTTGATAATTTCACATTCCAAAAATGTGTTTTTTGAGTTTTTTTAGATTTGGCCAGAAATAGCAGTCCCAACTACGAAACGTAACTGCAAGCGGTTGTCCGCTTTTAATTGTTTTATATGTTTGCAGTTTAACTGCATCAGATAGTTGAATGTGTGGTACTCTCCATGATACAGATAAAAGCTTAACTTCCACGTTTTCCCCGACGGTTGTTGAGAAAACAGCCCTCTCATCTGTTTTAGAACGTGTCAAGATAAGTTCATGTTTTGAATTTAGTAAAATTTTATTAAAGTCTTCTGCAAAGCCGAGTAATCTGTTTAACGGTACACAAAAATTGAATTTTCCGTTAGCGTGTTTTATGTCTTGTTTTAGCGACCAGCTAGCATATCTAAGCATATGACACTCATTTTCATTGAGAGAAACCAAGTTTTTCATTGTTGTTGCTTGACCTAAATAACGAGTCCGCACTTTTTCCACCAAATATGCGTCCGGAAAGCGTGTTTTTTGCAATTCTTCTCTATAAAATGCACCTTTAATCGGTTGTTCTTGATAGTCTTCTAAGAGATATGTGCTGGGATTTGTATTTTGAATTTTGTGTATTTTGAACATTTCAGTGGTCCAATTCGGCGTGTATCCCTTCTCGAAAACATGTTTGTATTTACTTATACGCACATAGTCGTTCACTCGAAAAGTTGGTTTATCATAAATTTTTAATCGATTGTAACTTGTGTTTAATATTTTTCCCTCATTGCTCGCATTTACTTTGTTCGGAGCCATTTTTATTGTGCGATGTACATTACTGTTGTAAGTTTTAGTCAAATTTTGGTATTCATCGATCCATTTAAAAGAGCCTCGCATACTAAATTCTTTCCACATCATATTTTTTAAAGTTCTATTAAAACGTTCGACTATAGATGCTTTCAAGACGCTAAATGTTGAGTAATGTTTCACATGGTATCTTTCCATTAGTTTTTGAAACTCTTTATTGAAAAATTCCTTCCCGTTGTCGGTTTGAAGATTTTTTGGTACTCTACCCAAGTCAAAAATTTTTTTTATTGCATTAGTCACTTCAGAAGCTGTTTTTGTTTTTAAAGCTGCAGTCCAAGCATATTTCGAAAAAGTGTCGATAACAGTAAGTAAGAATCGGTATCCCTTATTGTATGTAGAGTAGGCCCCCATTTCCACTAAATCAGCTTGCCACAGATCATCGATCCCTTTTGTTATGACCGCTCTTCGCTTAAAATTTCTTCGCGCTTGCTTATGCAATTCATTTACTATATGCGTCCTACTCATATTTTTTATTGGGCTACCTCCTAATTTTTCCATAATCGGCTACTGCTCGATCGTTTTCCAGATTGTGAATGCTCTCTAATCTGAATACACGGTTATCTATACTCTTTCTAAAAATAACTATCCACTCCACCTCCGCCAAAATTTGACGAATAGAACTTTCAAGAGTCTCAATTTTATTGTCAAGTTGCTCAAGTTTCGTCTCAAATGTGTTTCTAAGATCTGCAATTGAAGTTTGAAATGCACTTTGATAATCATCTGAAGTTTTGATTACAAACTTTTTCGTGGCAGCGTCGCCGCTAAATAAAGGATCTTTAAGATTTCTTATGCGTTTAAAATGAGCGTTTAAGCTGACACTGTCAGAGTCAGCAAGTAATTCATTGGAACTTTTTTTATTTGTATAGCGTCCAAATTTGTCGATGCTCATCTTTTTTATTTTTTCTCTAATACTATTCAATAATGTTTGCTTCTTTAAGCTCCTCGATTATAGAAATTATTTCGTTATTATGACTGTTATGCCCGGCTGATTGTGATGACAGCAGCAGTCGTAAACGATTAAAAAGTTCATTGGGATCATCCCAATATATATAGTTTGGGGGGCTTGAATTTAGTTTCATTAAACCAGACCCCATTTTTGAGGTTGAGGGTGAAGATGACTCATTGGAAGCATTATTGATTAATTTTTTTATAATATTTATATATTTGGGCGATCTAGTCCCATTAATATGACCTTGGGGGTTAAAGTGTTTTCTGTAAGCATTTGTTGATAATAAAATTTTTTTGTATATTAAAAGCTCAGTTTCATCGTAATCTGTAGGGGTTTTATGAAACAATAATTTAAATAGCCCTGGTGTAATTGCCCAGATGTGGGCTCCAATCTTTAATTTATCATTATCAAGAAATTCTAAATCAGAGTCTCCAAATATCCATTTCCCCTTTGAGTTCTTATGTAGACCATAAGTTAAGTCAAGCTCCATTTTACGCTCTAGTGAGCTTAAATTTAACTCTTCACTCATATCGGGGCTTTCGATAAAGGTTTTTGATTCTTTATCACCATCAGCACCAATTAAGCTTAAGAATGTTTCATCATTATCGTTACCGGTGTTATCAATATCTTCATCAGCAACACCATAACGATATTCACTTTTTATAGGCGTACTGGCATTTTGTTTTAATAAACTTTTATCTTTTTTTTGTTTTTTTAATTTTTTATGGGGTGGTGGCGGTGCTGCTGGAGACGATGGTAAAATCTTTTCATCTTTAAAAGACTGCC
Source organism: Megamerina dolium (assembly GCA_963854835.1). Lineage (NCBI taxonomy): Eukaryota > Metazoa > Arthropoda > Insecta > Diptera > Megamerinidae > Megamerina > Megamerina dolium. The sequence continues at coordinate 51,324,218 of OY978525.1, forward strand.
CTTCAATAGGGTGCTTTTCAGCTTTAACACTTTTAGTTGTCATCAAGAGCTCTTTAATAGGCTTGGTGATTGGGAGAAAAGTTTTCTCTAGATCTGCATCAACATTTTGAGTACCAATCTTTATTGCTTTGAACTTGTCCCTCAAAACTTTTCTTGTCTGAATAATGCTTTTCATAAGATTTTCATTCATTTTTTTGTTGTTAATTTCGAATTTGTTAAAAACTTAACGAAGTGCTTGTATTTGCGGTTTAAGTACTAATAACATTTTTTGATAAGAAACTGCTATTTTTATATTGCCAACCTCAATGGTGTAACGACTAATTGTTGGCATATACATTTGAGGTTCATGGGTTCGATTCCCTGCAAGGGCTGGAAAGCTTACTTCACTTGTGGTAGCTACTAGGTTTAGTCCTAAGGGTAAGTTCAATTTTAATATGTATAATGAAAAAATAAAAATTTTTTTATTTATCAACTTTATTTTTCAACTTTATGTTTTATATTGAGTTTTATTATAAAAGTCCATTATTTCCATTGCGTCGAGCCATCGTCTCTCGAAATAGAAACATTCACAAGTGTCAGGACCGCAAGTAGCTTCATCATTAGACCAAGGACAGTTTAAATAATGATCTCCATATTGTGACTTGACTTTTGGATATAGAGCATATTCATCCAATTTTTGATGAATCCCCATAAGGAAGTGCACGTGGTCAGGCCAAAGAGCAAAATCGTTATCCGAAAGGAAACTGTCCAACACTTTTACTTTAAATGATGTATCCATTTGGAAAGACTCACACAAAATGATTCAAAAGCATCTCACCGCAATCGTTTTTATAGTTGAATGAAAATGTTGAAACCTTTTCTATAACGTCCTGCATTTAGGTCATCATCTTTACTGATAACGAGAAAACCGTATTTATCGTTCCAACATTGTGCACACATTTTTGAAAAAGCCTCGTATGACATGTCAGTTCCGACGTGATCGTTATAGACATGTCTCATATTCATTTCGTCTTGCTTGAACATTATTATCACATTTGCATTATCTCGTATTAAATGCTTTGGTATTCGTGTGTATGTTTGGCACAAGTAAAAAGAGTCAATGTTTTTGTGTCTACCCATACAGAAATAAGCTCGCATATTATTTTGTTTTTCACAGACAACATCGTCAAAAATCATAATTGAGTTTTCTTTAGCCTTTTCTGGATCTAAAACTTCGTCATTGTCCGAAAACGAGTAAAACCCCATCCCTTTTATGGGTTCAATAAGTTGCTTCAAATATTGATATTTAGGCTGATACAATGACTTTGATTACAGATAAACATTTTTAAACTTTAAACCATTAGGACTTTCAATTAAACTCAGCATAACGTTTGTCTTTCCACAATTAGATGGTCCAACAATTATGCTGCGTATCGTATTTGGAAGCAATGAACTGTGACGCACACGACTTGACTCATTCTTAGATAAAAGTTTTGTATCCAAATTTTTGACCAAAATATTTTTTTGTTGCTTTACGAAACGCATTTTTATGACTAATTAATCAATTATAAAAACCTATTCCTTTTATATATTTTAATTAGTTCTATATAGTTTATCATTTTGTAAAGACGACAACGACAACGAAAAGAAAAAATTTATAAAATGGTATTGCTTTTCGATAAAAACTTTAGTCAGCGTCAAAAGGTCAAGGGACGTGGATTAATAAATAATCTCATCAACAAATTGCCCGTAGAGCTCCATTTACCAGGATACCAATTCTGTGGTCCGGGAACGAAATTAGACAAACGTTTAGCAAGAGGCGATAAAGGTATCAATCTCCTAGACTCTGCTTGTAGAGCACACGATATCGCTTACGCACAACACACAGACTTGGGGAAACGCCACATTGCTGATAACGAATTAGCTGAAAAAGCGTGGCAAAGAGTCAAAGCAAACGATTCTAGCGTAGGAGAGAAAGCAAACGCTTGGTTTATTACAAACGCAATGAAAGCTAAATTAAAGATGGGGGGTACCCTTCGAAACTTCAAAAAGCCTCGAAAGCAACGACGACGACGACGACGACGACACCGACGACAGCGAAAACTTAAAAAGAAATGCAGTACGACAATTTTTAAAACTGCAGTGAAACAAGCAACGAAAATTCTTAAAAAAGCAATGACAGTAGCAAAACTAATCAAAAATGCTGTCTCCGCAAAAGATAGCAAACCCAAAGAGCCTGTACACGTGGGAAATGGTTTATATTTAAAACCATATAGAAAAGGATATGGCTTTTACATCAAACCTTATCCAAAAAACTAGATAGAATACTACCCAAGAGAGCTCTAACTGACGTAGACATACGAAAATATACGGCGAATTTACCACACTTTAGAGGAGTTTTTATGCTCAACACTCTACCTAAACGTCCACATAAAATAGAGTGTGGAATAGTTAATTTGTATTCAGACACTGGAAAAGGAACTCATTGGGTGGCGTATTATAAAAACCAAAATTTTAAGGAGTATTTTGATAGTTTTGGCAACTTGACTCCACCGCAAGAAATTGTGAAATACCTTGGAGCAAATAACTTTAGTTATAACTATAGACAACATCAAAAATATAATTCATATACTTGCGGTCACTTGTGTCTAAAATTTTTATTTTCACTTGCAAATAAATAAATAAATTTTTCACTGTTTTTCACTGTTTTTTATTTTTTTGGTAGCTTTTGATAAAATATTTTTGAGTATTTATTTTTCTCCTCTTTGATTGGTTTCAGCGGATTGCTGTAGCCTTTAGATGGGGTGTAACTTTTGTAACCATCCTTCAAAAGATATTTTCGCTCTTCTTTCGAATCCATTCCGATTACCAAAAATGTTTAAAACTTTACTTTTCGAATTTCAAAATCAAACTAAACTTATTGCTGAAGTTAGATCTAGTGCTCAACTTCAAAATAACGCTTTTTGTTTACATAAACTTTTTTTTTTTTTGCCGTTTCAGCTAAAAATCAGAGGAACGATCAAGTCTGACTTTACACGATTGAGCAAGTATACATTTTTGAGTTTCAGCATTCATAAGTTAGATCTATCGCTCAACTTCAAGTTAATGTAAACAAAACTTGATTTTTGTTTACATAAACTTTTTTTGGAGTTTCACCTAAAAATCAGAGGAATGAACACGATTGAGCAAGTATACATTTTTGTATACATGCTTGAAAAATTTTTTTGTTTACCCAACTTAAATAAAACAAGAACGATTCTTTATCAAAGCATACATATTTATTGAAATTTTAAGTTTAATTAAACAATTATTTTTCATTATTCTATATCCATGTTGAAAGTTTGTTTATATGAGGCAATGTCAATCAACTCTATGTCTGAGCCGAGACTTTCGTTCTCCTTTTCAACGGTCTCCAGTTCACCATTGCTAAGAATTCGTGTCTCACTAAGTACTTTATATTCATAACAACTAATGTTTAATTTGCGTCGCTTAAAGTTGCTATCGTAAGTGCACCTTATACGGACAGCATTTTTCCCGTTTTCCAATTGAAAATGTCTGTAAAATGGTTTCGGACTCTCAATTATTCCTTGTATGTCTTTTTCTTTACGTAGAAGTTCTTGCCTGAAAGCTTCAATTGCCTCCTTCACTGATACCAACTGGGGGATGTCCTCAACATCACCGTAATCATTCTGAGGTTTTTCGGTAGGCGCTATTGTAATTGTCCTCGAATCAATTCCATTTTGAGTCTCATTGAACTTTATTAATTTGATCGATAAATCAATATGCACTATATCCTTGTTTGGAAGCTCCATAGAAAATTCCATATTTTGCTCAACATCTGGAGAGGAAGGAATGTCTAAGGGGATGCGAGTAGCATGTATTCCTCCAATCAGGAAGAATGCGAGTAATGTCACCAAGAATTTTTTCATTTTTCTTTTTTCCTTTTTTTTACTTTTACTTTTACTTTTACTAAGGTGACAACCTTTCACGACTAAAGTTGGAATTAAATTGGAAATGACATCAATTTTTTCCGTCTTTTATAAGTTTCAAAGACTATTCTTGAAGTTTGCTCTTTCATTGTTTTCCCTAGTGATGCATTTTTTCTTACAACATTTCTTAATATTACAGCACTTTTCAATATTAGCGTCCTTAAAAAGTGAGCGAAAAAGTCTTTGTTCATTGTCCTTACAATCGCGTTTTGCGCAAATACCATTAATTTTAATTATTTTTATCGTATTTGTCGTGTTTCCTTCCATCTTGAATGCCTCTGATTGACTGCACTCAATGAAACCCGACTTAAATAAAATAAGAACGATTCTTTATCAAAGCATACATATTTATTGAAATTTTAAAACATAAATAATTGGTAGGTAGTTAACCATGTGTGTGTGTGTGTGTGTGTGTGAGTTGGGAGAAATTATTCATCGACCATCATATTAGATTCATTCTCGAGTTCTTCCATAATATCTGCTGTAATATTAATATTTCCCCATGCATAAGTGTCAACATTATTGGGCTTAATGTAGCGTTTGTCATCGTTATGACTCAAGACAACTTTTTTCAAAACTTCAGTATATACTGTATGTAATCTACTTTTAAACAAACGTATACTGTCATAACACATTTTATGGTTTAATAGGCAATTTCGGAAATCATCAATTTTTAGTTTTTTAGTAACACTTTTCGCTACACCTTTAACCTTTTTCATTTCTTTTTTCGTTACATCTTCACTATCAGTAAGAATGGAATACATTTTTGCCCTAAGCCCAATAAATTGCCGTATAACTACCCCATTCATCTCATCCTTCATAACACCTAAAACTTTTTTATTCCTCGAGGGAATTTTGAACGGGTTGTTTTCTGAATAACCCGATGTATCAAACCTCGTCTCAATATCTGGAATGATTTCTTTGTAGAAATCATCCGTTCTAATGGTGTAAATGAAGGAATCAGTGTCCATGTAATTTAAGGAAAGTTTTTCTCCAAAAATCATACATAAGATATTTGGATAAATCGAGAACGCAAAACCCAATATAAATGGGCTTATTATAGAATATTTTTTCTTTCCCTAATTCTATTGCAGCCATATCTTCAGTAAAATATTTGGCGCTATGAAAATTTGGTTTGGCTAAGAGTGCACGAGCACCTAAATGTTTTCCTTTACTTTCCCAGCTATCTACAATTTTTATATTTTTCCTTTTTTTAACATTTTCAATGGCTTTTCCGAAAATTGAGTTATTACTCAATTTATATAAATTTCTTTCGAATTCATTGGTGGCCATTTGCCGATATCGGGTATTGAGATCAATATAATTTTTCAGCCAGGGAGACTGATTAAATTGCAAAATTCTATGAATTTTTTTTAATTCTAGCCCATGCTTGAGACATTGCTGCAAATTTCGGTAATGAATAACATATTTTGTTTTATCCTCCAGATCTGCAATGAGCTTTGCATTTTTACCGTTAGGCGGAAGGCTATTCTGACAACAAAAAGGAAGATCATTATGAGCCGCATGGATATCGATGGGATATTCTAAATCGACTTCTAAGATATATCCTTCATCTGATGTTGCAGATATTGAAAATACATCAAAATCATCAATATTTTCAACCCAATGAAACCCACCGTAAGGTAGATACTCGCACATGGCCCAACCGTATAAGTTATTTGCATCCAAATACACAATAGTATCTATAGGTTTAGTTTCATCAAAATTCTGCATGTATTTGTTATTAGCCACAGAAGAGCATTCTGTTTCAGTCAAATTATTGTAAAAGTTCTCAATTGGAGGTAAACTTGTTTCAGATAGACGCTCCATAGAATTTATGTATTCGTAGGGGGAAATTCCCTTTCGAGTGAGCAAGTCTAACTCGAGGGGGTTTTTAAATATTGAGCCAAGCAAATGAAAGTTTTGCTTGGGTAAGGTTTTCGCAAGTGTATCGAGACTTGCATTCAAAAATCTTAAAGAGTCTAGAAAACGAAGTTCCATGGTTCTTTCATCATTCACTTGAATGCGTTTTGACAAACAAATGTATTTTTCTTTATTTGACGCAATAACATCGAAATAACCATCTGTTTTACTTAAATTTTTTACAAACAAGTGACAATCGTATGCCGAAAAATTATGAAAGAAAATTGAAATAAAATGACTAACTTGGAAATCCAAGTTACATTTTGAATGGGCTGCACCTCTAAATTCCCCAGTCAAATGACAATGATCTGCAACTTTTCGAAATTCTACGTTATTGGTATTCCAAAATTCTGTCCCGCATATATGACAGTTTTCTGCATCTATAAAGCTTAGTTTTTGTGCCGACGTCAACTTATTCATTGGTTTAACATTGAATATATATCTTTGTGCCAAAGGTATGCATTCATTATAGATGCTGTCAACAAAATGCGTTGCAACATCTTCCTCAGGATTAGTTCTTACATGCGTCCTAAAAATGTCTAGATTTTTATCGAAACTACACTTTATATAAAAACTGTATGCTATTGGCTTATGCTCCTGAATCTTTTTTATATTCTCCGAATGATCCTGATTTATTTCCCTCAACTCACACTCAAAATCTGCATAAATAACAAATGGTGCATTTAATGCTTTCCGAAAATTCTTAAATCTAAGTATATTACAACCGTTCTCTTCAGTCGGTAGAGACGTAACTATTTTATCGCATACCAATATATGTTCTTCCAGAACCTCCTTGCTGTGGCTATACTGCAGGCAAAAGTTGCACATGTACATCGCTGTTTTATGCTTCGTCAATTGGCTTTTAATCAGTCTGAAAAAAGAAACATTGTTTTAGTTAAAATTGTAAAAAAAAATAAAAAAAAACCCATAAAAAGAAAAAATAACAAAATTGTATAAAACTCACCTTGAAATATTTTTAATCCAGATATAGTGAGAGTTTTCGGGATTACTTAGCAAGAGCAGATTAATATGGACCACTCTCAAGTTCCGTGTGCTGTAGTAGGGTCCAACAATAGCGTTTTCTTGTTCATTCAAACCGAAAACGTTTACGCTAATGTCTTCATTGTTGCTTTCAAAAATTCGAATGTCCTCTACGAGCAGGGGAAACACCAAACCTTTGAAATTCAGCACACGTCCATTGGGGAGTCTTATTGCGTCATCATTTATGTTGATATCCACACAACTCGATGTTTTTATTTCGGAGAGAGCTGATATTATTGCCCATTTGAAGCAAAATTGATCATCATTTTTGATATTGATGCACGCTTTTTTCTTAGAAACCCACTCGGGTGTCGCAATGTAAGATGACCCTCGAATTGGGGAAAAGCGATTTATATTTACTTCTAGGTGTGCTATCGAACACAGAGTCCAACCGCTATCTCGTTCCTGGAACTCACTCATTTTCTTCATAATCACCTCCTCCATGTCATTCAGCAGAGAGGGAATATCTTCATTAATTTGGAGTACTTTCATTTTGGGTTGAAACGATTTCAAATCTGTTTGAATATCATCCAATTCATCCCCAAATTTTTTCATGTACACGCAAAAGAGTTCAATGTTGAACTTGATTGCACCATGTCTTGATAGGGTCTTCTCCAACAATTTGATGACTTTTTCGTTGGATCGCCCGAAAAACATTTTCGGAAGAATTATTTCTGCATCCGGATTCTCATGTTTAAAACATTCAATCCTGCTTTTAAAAATGGTTGTGATTCTCTTGAAACCATTTTCTTCTTCCAGCAGCGCAGAATTGTTTTTGTGCCTCGTTGTGCGGATATGATGACTCCAGTTTTCTCGTCTAATAAACTGTTTGCAATCGTCACACATCCTAAAATGCTTTCCAGCATGCGTACTAGTGGTAGGCGGGGAGTCACTTCTTATATGAGAACTGGTGGTTGTGGTGGTGGTGGTGGTGGTGGATCGAGTAACACTATTCAAATGTTTGTTTTGCACATGAACTTTTAAATCATGAGCACGCTTATATGTTTTTCCACAAAACTTGCACTTCACTAAATTAATAGCATGGTTTTTTTTTCATGCTTTCTCAAGTCATTAGCACGTTTATACAGTTTTCCACACACTTTGCAGCCGAATGCTTTTGCAAGGTCCGGCCTATGCACGCACTCAATATGGCTTTTTAAATTACTTTTACGCGAGAATATTTGATCGCAAATTTTACACACGAATTTTGCCGTTTTTAAATTTTATATTTTTCAAAATGTTCAGTTCAAATTAATTTCAAATACGCGTTCGAAGCGTTAGCCTTCAGGAAAATTGCCCTATTAAAATTTTACATTAAATTGTCACGCTTTATATATATATATATATGTTTTTGACTGCAGTTAGTTACACAAAAATTATGATAAGAACCGCAACCACAAAAATTAAATATGAATATTAAATCAATTTTTTTGCATCATATCGTGTGAAATACTAATTCAAGCTAACCTAATTACCTACCCCCTAATAAATATAAAAGAAATTACCTACCTCAATACGAAAACAACTGTAAATCATATGGAAATACAAAAAAAACATTCAAATATATCCGTCATGTATACTTGCTATGCATATGATATTTCTTATTTTCTTAGTGTTAATGACTTATACACAAAAAATTCTAATCTCGTAAATAAATGCCATATACATACACACACGCATATACATTGCTGCCGATCATGCTAGCTAGAAACTATCAAACCACTAAAAATAATTCACATGCACACACACACACACACACACACACACACACAGACATGCCTTTGGTATACCTACCACATAGTCAATAAGCAGCAGCAGCTATAACTAAGCAACATAGCAACACACATACGTATGTGTATACTCACTATACAAAATACGCAACTCATGGTTGCTTGCTATGAACTTATGCCGCCCTAGTAACACACATCGAGTAATCTCACCTCCCCCATTACTCACACCGCCTACACCACACCCACCCACGCTCCCAAAGTCAAGTCAATATGATGTCACTATGACCCCAAGGCATGACCCCATCTTGCCACGCCCCACTCCAACATCCTCCCCCAACCCCACCGTCCACCAATTCCCATATATTTGCCACGCCTCTTGTTCTTGTTCTTCTTCTTCTTCTTCTTGTATCAATTCCCATATATTTGCTGCGCCATTTGCCATACATTTTGCCACACAATTTTCCCATACATTTGCTGCGCCATTTGCCCTGTATTTAGAAACCCCCTATTACTACTACTATTCCGTTATGTCGTCATTTAAAAACTCCAGTTTATGGACTTCTTCGTATTTATATGGGAAACAGTCTTTAAATTTAATTTTTTGTCCATTGATTGTAAGTGACTCTGCTTCCATATCTATGATTGCTTGTAAAGGTTTTAAAAGGTTTTGTCCTAATATTCCGTCGAAATCTTTATTTCCCAAATATGTTAATTTCCATGCCATGAAGGCATCCTTATTAAACTCTTTTGGTAAAGGTGTTATTTTTTCGTATTTTATTAATATATCTCCATTTACAGCTCGACATTTTATTGGCTTAGGTAATAGTATTCTTTTATATTGTGATAATAGGTTTTCATTTAGGATCGATGTGGTTGATCCTGAATCTATAAGGCATTTTATTTCTGCATTTCCTATTTTCAATGCTATTATCGGTAGACTTCCCTTGAGGCTTCTGAGAGAAAATTCCCTTCTTCAACGTAATCGATATCCATCGGTTCTGTATTATTTTGAGTGTTAAAGTGCCTCTGGTCTTGCCCCGCAGGATTTCTAAACTGTCCTGAAATCTGCCTGTATTGGCTTGGATAATTACTGCTTTGTCTGTACTGACCTAAATTATTGTTATTTTGTCTATATTGACCTGAGTTATTGTTGTTTTGTTTATATTGACCTGAGTTATTGTTGTTTTGTCTATATTGTATATTATATTGTTGGTTGTCTAAACTCTAATATTGTCTGTTAGTTCTGTAATTATAATTCGGTCTTTGTGGATTGTTGTAATTTGGGTAAAATCTTTGATAATATTCTTGGTGATAATTTTTTTGTTTTTGATTAATATTTCTACATCTTTCATCTTTTAATAAACCATTTGTTTCTAAGTGATTATAAGCAACTCGAATGTTTTTAGTTCCACTATTAATAACTACTGATGCCAAGTTTATGTTTATATTATCAGGAAAAGTTTTTAATATGATAGATTCCTTATTTGAAGGTTTGAATTCTTCAGGTTTACTTATATCATATTCGTATTTTTCGTTTAGTTTAGATAGTATATTTCTTAAATTAATATAATAATCTCTTAAATTGCTATTATTTACCGTTGAGAATGCTTTCTGGTATAATTGATGGTATGTTTCTCGACCTCCAAAGTTATTGATAAGGGTCTTCTTCACTTCTTCCCACGATGTATTTGTTCCTAAAGTCCTTATAGCATGTAACGCTCCTCCTTGTATTTTATTTATGATTGCTCTGTTGTATACGTATTGTTTGGCATCCGGATCATTGTTGAGCAGTGGAAGAATCGTGTCGACTTCTCTTAAAAAGGATGTTAGAGCATAAGAATTATCGCCTCTAAATTCTTTGATGCGTTGGGCATCCTTTATAATTTCGCTTAGTGATAGTCCATGACCTTGTTGAACTTCGCTTTGAATTGGCATCTTTGAAATTATTGTATTTTGCACTTCGTTATTAGACGAGTCACTAGTTGAATTAGAATTTTCACTTTCTAGTTTTTTTCTTTCTTTTGTTGTTTGTTTATGATAGAACACTGTTGTTATTTTCTTAATTTTTGTTTTAGGCATTTAATTATTTTATACTTTGCTCTATTATTATTGTTTTTTTCTTTGTTAGCACTTTAGATTTTTCAAAGTTTTCTTTTACAATTTGTTGTTTTAATGTTTCACAAAATCTTTGGATTTCGCGGTTATTTTTACAAGTTCTTCAGAATTTGTTTTATTTGCGATTTGCGGTGGTTCTCACAACTTCTTTTGAATTTGTCCCGTTCGACTGCACCACTTATAAATCTTACGATTCATGAAAATAAAAATAATAATAATGAATGAATCTTAACCTTAGAATCTTTAGATCCTAATTCAAAAAATAAAAGTGAATTTTTATTTAAATTGTCAACCGTTTATTCTGATTGTTAGATTAAGACTAAATTTTACAATTGCTTACTTGCTATATCATAACTGTTCAATATTGTTTTTCTTTCTCTTGTCTTGTTTTCGTCATTGGCTAACATTTTTGCTGACGGTTCGAGTTTTGTTACTATTACAATATTGTTTGATTACGATTGATATTATACTTTTAAGTTTATTGACTTATGCCAATAAACTATTACGTGAAATAGTGGTTTTGAAATACTTATTGCAAAATGTGTTGATATTGCTAGATTGTTATGATGAAATATATTAATAGTGTTACTTATGGATCTTATTTCTATGTTTATTTACTTATGTCAATAAACTTTTATGGGGAATACTGGAGGCTTTGACGTAACTCCCGCGTCCGTCAAGCCGGATATTTGTGAAAAGACGTTTTCTGTGATTGGCTGTATGGCCAGAGTATCTTCAGAGTCTGACGAACTTGAATCTTTCGATATATCTGTCACTCTTACTCTTGGAGTTAATCTTGAATAGCCAGTGTTTTCACCGTGTTTCGTTAAAGGTTTGGTGATAAGCTGTTCAGGGTTTCTCATAACGGACTTAGCAGCCGTGATTTGAGAAGTGGTAGCCGCCACCCCAGTGAGTGAGAGACTGGCTGTGTTTGTATCAGCCATGTAGGCGAGGATAATTTTGAATGGAAACGGTGTCCCATAGAGTTCATTTTATTTATTATTATTATTGTTTTTTTTATAAGTATTGGTTTCATAAATTCTTCCCACGAGTAGTCTGGAAGTAGAAGTCACTCTTGATAGAGCCATATTGCCAAGGGTAGCATAGCTTAAAACAGAGGGGCGGGAGGTATTCTGTACTACTATATATAGTAACTATTTATTTAATCATCTCTATTTACACTCAACTATTTACAATAACTCTTTAATGTACTTGCGACCTTTGCCTCTGATACTGTATCAATATTTGCGCGATCACTTTCGGAATTCATTTGATGTCATAGCTGGCCCTATTTATACTCTGTGCAACACTCCAGAATCTTCTTTTATCATATTCGAGTTTCTTCTCTTTCTTTCTCGTTGGTTTGTTCTAGTTATCGCCTATTCCTTTTTGTCAGCATTCGTTTCGATGCTACCATTATTCGTGATATTCACAATAACCATCGATACTCGTTACTCTGCTCTCCTCTTAACCTTAACACGAACAAGTTTTTATACTTCCCCCTGATATGACGCAAGTCGCTCCAAGTGCACTACTTTAAATTTTGCCCTTTTATTCCAGACACGTTGAATACTATACACTACGTTATTTATTTTTGTTATTATATCATATGGTTCTTCGTAATGAGTCTGTAGTTTAGGGGGCAGGCCTTTCTTTCGTTGTGGAATTTGGCTTCATCTTATTGCTTATCATCTGCGACCGCTCTCTGCTGAACTGATGTACTTTATCCAACTGTTCCCGCTTTTCGCTAGTGTAGTTACCTTCGATTGATCTCGTTGGTGTTACGACTCTAAATCAGCTGGCAGTCTTAACTCGTTTCCAAAAATTGCCATTGCTGGTGTAGTAGCCGTCGTATCATGTTGTGCGCATCGATATGCCATGAGGAACATTGGTATATTTACATTACAGTCTCTTTCTTTCTTTCTTTCTACGACTTTTCTGAAATATTCCTCCAAGGTACTGTTAAGTCGTTCTACCATGCCATCAGATTGTGGATACAAATGTTTTTTTTTTTAATATTATTGAATCTTTCTAAAATACCTAGAAACTAATAATAAGTATTTAAATCTTCCATCACAATTTGTGGAGTCACGAGGTATAGCAATTTCACAGCATATTCAGTGTGTCTTTTCTTTTTAATCGACGGTGCCCCGTGCTCAGCAACAATTGCCTAGCAAGGGGATTCGGATGATTGTGTAATTTCTGAATGTAGCTTCTGCAGGACATTGCAACTTCCTCAGAAATTGTGGGTACATTTAAATCTCGATGGATGTTAACGTTCCTCATATACCAAGGTGCGTTTACAATAATTCGCAGACACTTGGATTGTATTCGCTGCAATTTTTCGATATTAGAGGGAGATGCGGTGCCCCAAAACTGAATACCATAAGTCCAGATTGGCTTCAGGATTGCTTTATATAATAGCACTTTGTATTCGGATTCAACTTTGATCTTTTGTGTAACAGCCACCATAACTGATTAATTTTAAGCTTGATCTGTGTTTTCTTTGCCTCTATGTGATTTTTCCAAAGGATTCGAACTGATTCGAAATTTCGAGTTTGGTTTGAGTGTAACTCCATCGGTACACCGAAACAAGTAATCCATTGGTTGACGAATACATCCGCAACTTTACTAGCTTCTTGATTTGGAATGGGGTATTCTTCAGGCCATTTACTGAAGTAATCTATAACCACTACAACATACTTGTTCCCCGAGTTGCTTGTTGGAAATGGTCCAGCTATGTCCATAGCAATTCGCTCAAATGGAGCACCTACGGTGTAGGGTGCATCTTACCTCGACTTTTCTTAGTGGGACCTTTGGCCATTACACATTGCTTATACTTCCGAATACAATCAGCGACATGCCCTCCACTGGAAGCTATCACTTCACTTATTCTTGCCTTGGGTGCCACTAGAAGATCATTACTGGTTTTTCCATCTTCACTTTCCCATGTTCGGAATAAACATCCGTCTCGTAAGTGCAGGCTTTGCCACTGCGCCCAGTGTGTCTTTGCTATTGGACTCTCATTAGCCATTTCTTGCCAATCTGGACGTATGCCCTGATCCTTGTATTCCATAATCTTTACGAGATCTGGGTCATTCCGCCGATCTTCTTGCACTCGCTCGATGGTCCATGACTCCTCCGGCAATATATTCGTAAGTCGTTTGTCGACAATGTGCTCCTTGCTTTCCACTTGAGACCAATGTTTACATTCCATTTTGGAAGGACGACGAGATAGAGCATCTGCGTTGCTGTGATGTCCTCCTTTATGATACTCGATTGTAAAATCATAACACTGCAGCCTTTCGATCCAGCGCGCCAATTATCCTTCTGGGTTTTTAAATTGTAATAACCACCTTAGCGCTGAGTGGTCAGTTCTTAGATGAAATGACTGACCGTACAAGTATTTATGGAAATACTTTACCCATTCCAGTATTGAGAGCAACTCTCTTCGAGTGAGACAGTAGTTTCTTTCTGGATTCGGCAGGATTTTATTATAGTATGCTATCACTTTTCTTTCCCATTTATTCTTTCGTGTTAGAGCATGCATACTGCTGGCGATGTTTGAAAATCCAGAAACAAATCGTCTATAGTAGGTACATAAGCCTACGAAGCTTCTTAACTCATGTAGATTCGCTGGAATAGGCCATTTTTGTAGTGCTGCTTCTTTCTCCTCGTCGGTATGTATCCTTTTCGTTGTTACTTTATGACCAAGATATTTAACTTCTCGCCTGAAGAGTAAACACTTTTTCATATTCGGTTTAAGCCCTGCTGATTGTATACGCTCAAATACTTCTTTCAACTTTTCCATGTGGTCGTTAAAATCGTTTCCCATCACGATAATATCAGCGAGGTACACAAAGCACATTTTCAGTGTAGTCCTCTGAGTAAATGTTCCGTCAAACGTTCGAAATTAGCCGGCGCAATACATGAGCCAAATGGCATCACTGTAAATTGCTATAGAACATCGCCAATACTGAAAGATGTTTTCTCTTTGTCCTCCACTTGCCAGGTAGCCACTATGAGATCTAGAGGTGAGAAGCACTTCGCATCAGATAGCGTGTCTAGAGTGTCATCTGTCTTTTTTCGTGATATCATTTAGCATTCTGTAATACACACAGAATCGAATACTTCCATCCTTCTTCTTTACTAACACAACTGGTGAACTACATGGACTTGCTGATGGTTCAATTTTTCATTTGATGAAAATATTTTTTTTTTTAACAAGAATTTTTATTGGATCTTTCTAAATTACTTAGAAACTAACAATAAGTAATCAAATCTCACAAACTAAATAAAATTATGTGATATTCCCAACGTTCCATCACAATTTGTTGAGTCGCGAGGTATAGCAATTTCACAGCATATTCAGTGTGTCTTTTCTTTTTAATCGACGGTGCCCCGTGCTCAGCAACAATTGCCTAGCAAGGCGATTCGGATGATTGTGTAATTTCTGAATGTAGCTTCTGCAGGACATTGCAACTTCCTCAGAAATTGTGGGTACATTTAAATCTCAATGGATGTTAACGTTCCTCATATACCAAGGCGGGTTTACAATAATTCGGAGACACTTGGATTGTATTCGCTGCAATTTTTCGATATTAGAGGGAGATGCGGTGCCCCAAAACTGAATACCATAACTCCAAATTGGCTTCAGGATTGCTTTATATAATAGCACTTTGTATTCGAGATTCAACTTTGATCTTTTGTGTAACAGCCACCATAACTGATTCATTTTAAGCTTGATCTGAGTTTTCTTTGCCTCTATGTGATTTTTCCATGTCAGCCTTCTGTCGAGGTGAATACCCAAGTATTTTGTTGATTAACATTGTGGAACTGATTGGCCATTTATTTTAAGTGAGGGACATGTATCTAGACTTA
Source organism: Megamerina dolium (assembly GCA_963854835.1). NCBI lineage: Eukaryota > Metazoa > Arthropoda > Insecta > Diptera > Megamerinidae > Megamerina > Megamerina dolium. Next base: position 51,339,876 of record OY978525.1, read on the forward strand.
GCGTGAAGGTTACATGTACGCTCTTTGATTCATAGACTTTTATACGCCATTTTGCTAACCAGATTTCGAGAGAATCGACATGAATCTACAGGAGTTTAGTAGCTTCTATGGGGTTAGAGCGAGAGCACAACATTGCCGTATCATCAGCAAAGGTCGATATGAATGTATAGTTATTGTTGGGCATATCTGAAGTGTATAAGAGATACAGTAAGGGGCCCAAAACGCTTCCTTGAGGAACGCCAGCGTGAATATCCAATGGATTTGTTGTGTAATCCTTGTGATGTACCAGAAATTGTCTTTTCGTGAGGTAGCTACTGAGCAATGAGGAGATATTTGCAGGCAGTAATAGTTTGAGTTTGTAAATAAGGCCATCATGCCATACTTTATCGAAAGCTTGAGTGATATCAAGAAAGACAGCTGAGCAATACTTTTTTTCTTCAAAAGTGTTCCTTATCAGAGTTACAATGCGGTGGACTTGTTCTATTGTGCCGTGCTGTTTTCTAAATCCAAACTGATGTTGAGGAATCAGTTGGTTGAGATTAATAAATGGAGTTATATTCATGACAAGTAGCTTTTCGAATACTTTAGAGAGTAGAGGCAGGAGGCTGATAGGTATGTACGATGCAACTTTTGTAGGGTCTTTTCCTGGTTTTGCTATCATAATAATTTTTGAAGTTTTCCAGCATTTGGGATAGTGTTTAATACGAAGGATAGCATTGAAAATGTGCCTGAGATGAATTACTGAAGCCGGAGGTAGCTCTTTTATCATTTTACCGGTAATTTTATCTGGACGAGGTGATTTTTTTGGGTTTAAATCTTTATAAATTGCTTTGAATATGTCCTTTTTTTTAATTTTGAACGTTATTGAGCAAGGTTGAGAAGTTAATTTTGGTAATGAGGACTGTGAAGAGAGTGGATTGGGTGTAAACACACTTTTTAGGTGGTTTGCAAAAGCCAAACCCTTCTCACAGTTGCTTCTAGCCCAATTACCGTCACTCAAACGGATGGGGGAATCAGTGAGAATTGGCCGATGTGAGTTTTTTGCTGATTTCCACAAAGAGTAGTCTGACGCTTCACCAGGTGTTAATTTCGCTATATGCTCTTCTAACTCTTTGTTGTTTTTATTATTTAAGGCTTGTGTTTTCAGATTCGGTGATCTGAATTCTTGCCATTGTCTTCGGAGTCTTCTTTTCTGTCTTACTAGCAATTCAATATCGGCTGGTGTGTATGGGCTATAGTTTGATTGCTTGCATACCTTTGTGCAGGTGGCTGAGCTGAGAGCTAATGAGAGCAGCTCGTTGAATTTTTCGACTGCTGAGTCTACATCGTGTCCATTTCTTAATACAGTACTCAGAGGAAGACGGTATTTTATATATTTCTTGAATTTTAACCAGTCTATTTTCTTTCTAACGCAATTACCTTGGGGGCTTGGTGATTTTATGGATATTACCGTGGGTGAGTGGTCAGATGATAGATCATAATTACACTCTGTGGAGATATTTTCCATCTGCAAACCTTTGGCGACTCCAAAGTCTATGAGATCGGGTATTTTCCTCTTGTCCGTCGGCCAATATGTCGGTTGACCATTTGAAATAACATCGTATACATGGTTAGTGATGATTGAACATAGTCTTCTGCCTTTTGGAGTTATTAAGCGGGAGCCCCAGTGAGTGTGTTTGGCGTTGAAATCGCCAGCAACCAAGAATTTGCTACCAAGAGTTGAGAAAAATTCTTTATATTGCTGTTCGGTAATACTGTATCTTGGGGGACAGTATATCGCAGATATTACTAGCTTAGAGATGTATTCTTCCAGACATATAGATGTTGCTTGCAAGTAGACGCTACTGAAATCTTCGAGAACATGATGTTTTATTCTGCTTTTTATCAATATGGCAGTTCCTCCGCGTGCCTTACCATGCGGATGATTTGTGGTGTACAGTTTGTAATATGGTATTTGGTAGCAATTTTTGTCAGTGAAATGGGTCTCAGATATCATCATTATGTCGATTTGGCTGGATTCAAGGAATTGAATTAGCTCCAAACGGTGCTGGCTTAAGCCGTTGGCGTTCCAGTGGCATATCTTGAGACAACTCATGGTCTGGATAGCAATGTTTGGAGTAACATCGTTTGATTTTTCATCATTTCTTGCATCATTGTTTGCATTGAGTTCATGAATTGGTTCATATTCTGAATTAATGTTTGAAGCAAATGTTCAAGGGTACTTGGCTGTTGGGTGGGCAGTGAGTGTTTCTGCTCATTATTTACATTGCTTTGTTGGTGTGGGTTTTGTTTTAACACGCTAGCGTATGAGTTGGTTTGATTCTTGTTTGGGATTGCAGAGAAGAATTGTGTTGCATCAATATTTTGTCTCTTATCCATAATAATGTTGAAGAAATCGCACGATAACGAATTACCTTGTCTGAAACCTCGTTCAATATAAAACGGCGGCTAGAGGTCCTTCCAAATTTTCACTACACAATGGGAGATACACAGCATCATTCTGCACAGACGAATGAGCTGTGCAGTAATACCGACCTCATTCATTGTTGCCTAGAAGAAATCCCTTACCGGACTGTCGAAAGCGGTTTTATAATTAACAAATAGATGGTGTGTGTCGATCTGTTTTTCTTGGGTCATCTCCAGGATTTGGCTTCAAAATTAAAAAAAAGGACATATTCAAAGCAATTTATAAAGATTTAAACCCAAAAAAATCACCTGGTCCAGATAAAATTACCGGTAAAATGAAAAAAGAGCTACCTCCGGCTTCAGTAATTCATCTCAGGCACATTTTCAATGCTATCCTTCGTATTAAACACTATCCCAAATGCTGGAAAACTTCAAAAATTATTATGATAGCAAAACCAGGAAAAGACCCTACAAAAGTTGCATCGTACATACCTATCAGCCTCCTGCCTCTACTCTCTAAAGTATTCGAAAAGCTACTTGTCATGAATATAACTCCATTTATTAATCTCAACCAACTGATTCCTCAACATCAGTTTGGATTTAGAAAACAGCACGGCACAATAGAACAAGTCCACCGCATTGTAACTCTGATAAGGAACACTTTTGAAGAAAAAAAGTATTGCTCAGCTGTCTTTCTTGATATCACTCAAGCTTTCGATAAAGTATGTCATGATGGCCTTATTTACAAACTCAAACTATTACTGCCTGCAAATATCTCCTCATTGCTCAGTAGCTACCTCACGAAAAGACAATTTCTCGTACATCACAAGGATTACACAACAAATCCATTGGATATTCACGCTGGCGTTCCTCAAGGAAGCGTTTTGGGCCCCTTACTGTATCTCTTATACACTACAGATATGCCCAGCAATAACCATACATTTATATCGACCTTTGCTGATGATACGGCAATATTGTGCACTCGCTCTAACCCCATAGAATCTACTAAACTCCTGCAGACTCATATCGATTCTCTCGAAGGTTAGCAAAGTGGCGTATAAAAGTCAATGAATCAAAGAGCGTACATGTAACCTTCACGCTAAGGCCAGATACATGTCCCCCACTTAAAATTAATGGCCAATCAGTTCCACAATGTTCCTCAACAAAGTACTTGGGTATTCACCTCGACAGAAGGCTGACCTGGAAAAATCACATAGAGGCAAAGAAAACTCAGATCAAGCTTAAAATTAATCAGTTATGGTGGCTGACACACAAAAGATCAAAGTTGAATCTCGAATACAAAGTGCTATTATATAAAGCAATCCTGAAGCCAATCTGGACTTATGGTATTCAGTTTTGGGGCACCGCATCTCCCTCAAATATCGAAAAATTGCAGCGAATACAATCCAAGTGTCTGCGAATTATTGTAAACGCGCCTTGGTATATGAGGAACGTTAACATCAATCGAGATTTAAATGTACCCACAATTTCTGAGGAAGTTGCAATGTCTTGCAGAAGCTACATTCAAAAATTACACAGTCATCCGAATCCCCTTGCTAGGCAATTGTTGCTGAACACGGGGCATCATCGATTAAAAAGAAAAGACACACTGAATATGCTGTGAAATTGCTATACCTCGTGACTCAACAAATTGTGATGGAACGTTGGGAATATCACATAATTTTATTTAGTTTGTAAGATTTGATTACATATTGTTAGTTTCTAAGTAATTTTAGAAAGATCCAATAAAAAGGCTTGTTAAAAAAAAAAAATTATTATGGAGAAAATCATACGAGCTGCTGATCTACTACATAATGGCACTATCTTAAATAAAAGTCTCATGCTGTATGCGTATGCCGATGATATTGACGGTCTGAACACGCGAGCAATCAGTGTAGCATGCTCTCGTAGAGGTGCGTCGAATGGATCTTACGATAAACGAGGGCAAAACGAAGTACCTAATATCAACAAACAAAGAGTCCCAGCGTCTTGGACAGTCCTTGACTATTAATAACCACGTTAATCCTTGCTAACAGGTATTACTTTGGACTAAGTAAGCAATTGAGAAGTCTTCCAAATCATCTACATGTTCTTTCAGATTCGTGACTTTTCCTAATGACTCCGGAAATTTCCTGAAATTTGAGATCAATTCCTTTTCGTATGTTCTCGATGACGTGTTCTTGGCGAGCCGAATATCCCTGAAGCTTGGAGTCAATTGTTTTCTGCAATTCTCCCATAGCGCTTTCTTTGCGAGACGCATTTTTTTATTTTTATTGTTGCTGCTGTTGCATCGTGGTTTTCATAAATTCCATGAGTTGACCACTCGAATCTATCTTGTTCTCTTCCTCAGCGTGCACAACTGCATGTATCTCGGCTTCTTCAAAGAACTCATGTTCTTCTACATTAAAAGCCTTAGCCTACATGATTTGCTTTAGTCTCACCAGCAGTTCCGCCTTTGCACCTGATGATGATACATTCATCTCTACCAACAGCTTTTTAAGCTGGTCCACTTTTAGATGGTCAATTTTCACCATCTTAGCAGAATGTGGGATTCTGTTCTGACACCAATTGTAACGTTTTTATTTAGTGAACGTTTAATTCTACTCGAATCAACCTTGTTCGATCACTGGATTCTGTCAATAATAATTGCAACACTTATTTTGTACAACTATACATACATTTGTGAATAATTTTATAACTAAATAATTTACTTTTGCAGTAATCAAATCGATGTTTCTTTTATTCAACAATTTTTAATGTTTGTATCTTCAATTATTTAATGATAGGCACAATCGATAAGCATATAAATATTTGTTCATACAATAATTCGCACTATATATATAATTAACACGATTTCGAATATAGAAATATAGAAAAAACAAATCTTTTTAATTATTATAATGAAAATGGCGCGGAATGGCACGATCTCGATGGAAAAACTTCAAGAATCGAAAAGTGATGATAACATCGGTCGATCATAACACGAACCGCGAAAACCCAGCATAAAAGGTGAATTTATGTGGAGAGTTGGGTTGCCATATGGTAAGTATGAAAGGTAAGGTAAGTATAACTAATTTTAGGGGACGTATGTATAATTAATTCATTATATAAATTCTGTTTCACTATTTATTTTCATCTTTCAGGGACTGACCATATGGCTTGTCTAAAGGGATTTAGACATCGCGGCCCGCATGCACTAGTGCATTAATTGAGTGCATCTCGTAGACGAGACAGTGAGCCGATCGCGTCCTCGATCGCTCGAGCTGTCCTCCGATGAACATTAGGAGTCGGTCGTTGTCTAGGCTGGGAGCTTCTCGGGGTGGAAGCTACATGTCGGTGTTAGACGCGACGAGCGCGCGGAGGGCTTCGCTGCAATCCGTGGCGGAGATCCTCAGATCTGCGCCGGTGCCGGGGTTCAGGACGATGCCTCGTGCGTCCGCCTTCAGGTCGTCCACGTGGCGCACCATTACGTCGACGACGCTGTTGGCGATTCGGCGGCCCCTACCCAGTAGGGGACTGGACCGGATGGAGGAGCGTGTGATGCGCCAAACTGCATTTTTTGCACGAGTTTGGCGAATCACACGATCCGGTCCCGTGCGACCGAGCCAGGCAGTTGCGGCAGTATCGATGCGCGCGCACCACATCCTCCCTCTGGCTTGTGTTCATCGCCAAGAACCCGCGGCAATACCGCAGAGCGTGGAGCCGATGACATTGTTGGCACCGATGATGGTCGCTATGGGCAGAACTGGAAAGATATAATTGAAAAACGGAATTAGCTTAAGGGCTTGAGCCAAAGTCTGATAGGGAAAAAGAAGAGATTTTTTTTGGATATTACGATTTTACGCGATCGGTAAAATACATAATTTTACTATGGGCCGCTTGAGAACGGCTAATTCGGTCCGAATATCTGCGACACGGATGTGGCCGTCAGATCCCCGATACAAATGAGTGACGCGTCCGAGACACCATTCGTTGGGGGCATTAGCTCATCCTTGATGACCACCAGTTGACCTACTTCCAGCTCCTTTTGAGGGTGTTGCCATTTGTATCGTTTGTGCAGATCTTGTAGGTACTCAGTTTTCCATCTGCGGCTAAACTGGTGGTGAAGCGCCTTGAGTTTTTCTCATCGGTTTATTAGGGATATATATTCCGAGTTGGGTTCGGGCAAGGCCGTTAGTGGAGCAACTCGCAGGAAGTGACCTGGAGTTAGCGCTATCAGTTCGTTGGGATCTTGAGAGAGGGGAGACAATGGTCTAGAGTTGAGCACGGCTTCGATTCTACAGAGCAGAGTTGAGAACTCTTCGAAGCGGAATTTGTGATTGCCGGCAGTCTTTTTGAGATGAGCCTTAAAGCTTTTGACTCCGACTGGGGCGCACTGGGAGGAATAAAAACCCAGTCAATACCTTGCGGAGAGTATTGGGCCAGAATATATTTGGACACCTCCTTAGAGAATTTGAGGAATTCTTTACTCATGGCTCTTTGAGCTCCAACGAAAGTTATACCATTATACATGATTTTGCGGGGAAGGCCTCTTCTGCCAACGAATCTGGCGAATGCGGCGCGGAATGCCTCAGTAGAGAGATCAGAGCACAATTCCAAATGAATGGCCTTTGTGGAAAAGCATACAAATACAGCCACATACCCTTTGAGAAAGGCAGCAGTTCGAAGCGTAGATGATTTAATTTGGAATGGGCCTGCAAAATCAACACCTGTGGTTGCGAAAGGTACCGACAAGGTACACCCTTCAGGCGGCTGAGCTGCCATAATCTGTGATCGGACCTTTTGTTTGTGGATGGTACAAACTTTGCATAGAAATATGCATTTCCTTATTTGGGGCTTAAGACGAGGAATATAGAATTTTTGTCGAGCCATTCGGAACATGAACCTTTGTTCTGCGTGTAGGTGCAGAGTATGGAGAAACTCGAGGTACAAAACGCAAAATCGGGATTTTTCAGGAAGAATTATGGGGTGACGCTCACTAAAACTAAGACCAGAATGAGCTAATCGACCATTTACTCTCATGAGAATTTCCTTGTCGAGAAAAGGATTTAAAATCAGCAAAGAGCTTTTATTGCTGACTGCGGTTGAGCTGAGAAGAGCCTTCAGATCTTTGGGAAAATATTGCCATTGGGCTAACGAGATTAGCCGGCTTTTTGCGAAACGAATTTCGTCCTGCGAGAGTGAGGAATTCGAAATTGGAGAAGATTTTCGCAATTTAGAGAGTCCGTTATGGACAAAACGGAAAACGTAAGAAATCACACGTAGTGCCCTTGAAAATGATGAGAACCGATCGAGAATGTCGGTATGGTCATCTAACGTGGGAAGAACCTCTACTTTCCTTTGCTCGGGGGGCAAAGTACTGGAAAGTGTTGGTTTTGGCCAGGCTTCTTCGGGGTGATGAAGCCATGCAGGGCCATTCCACCAAAGAGTATTGGACACAAGATCTTGGGGCTTGCATCCGCGTGTACCCAAATCAGCTGGATTTTCGCTGCTGATGACATGGCGCCAGATAGCATTTCCAACGTTTTGGAGTATCTGGGCTGTACGATTAGCGACGTACGTTTTCCATGTGTGAGGTGGTTTTTCCAGCCATGCGAGAACGATTTGAGAATCGGACCAGAAAAATATGTCTGAGAATTCGACATCTAAAGTTTCTTTAACGGACTTGGCTAGGTGCGAAAGTAAAACGGCTCCACACAATTCCAAACGTGGTAACCTGACCGTCTGCAGAGGTGCAACTTTCCCTTTAGCCACCAGTAAATGACAGGATATTTGATTATTCATGTCCATTGATCGTATGTACAGGGCTGCACAATACGAATCCATGAAGCTGGATTCGCTTCTTGGGAGAGAATTGTACCCATCGAGGGATTTCGATGAGACCAATGGACGAAATGTTCTCCAGAAATACATTCCATTTGATGAGCGATCTGGGTTTCACGCATTCATCCCAGTCGGTGCCTTCTAACCAGAGCTTGGCTTGAGTCATGATGGGCGAGAGCCATCCTGCCGGGTCAAAAAGTTTCGCAACGGCAGATAAAATTTGACGCTTGGTAGCAGCGGATGTTGTTTCGATGAGCGATACTGAGTACGAGAATGTGTCAGACAATGCATTCCATCGTATTCCAAGGGTTTTTGTGGCACTGGCACTTTCAAATTTTAGAAAATCAGAATCGAGAAGTTCTGATTTTGGGATATTTTCTAAAATTTTAGGATGATTTGCAGTAATCTTTCGTAATGGAAATCCTGCGGAGTTGAGGACTTTTATCACTTGAGATAAAGATTCTACTGCATCTGGAATTGTATGAGAACCAGATAATACGTCATACACATAGGTTTCTTTGAAGATTATTTTTTCCACGAGAGGGAAATTCTTCTGGGAATCCTTAGCCAATTGTTGCAGTGTTCTAATGGCTAAATATGGAGCGCAATTTACACCAAATGTGACTGTCTTTAACCGGAAGTCCTGAATTGGAGAATTTGGTGACCTGCGAAAGAGAATTCGCTGGAAATCCTGGTCGTCATGGTGGACAAGAATTTGTCGGTACATCTTTTGTACATCACCATTGAAAACGAATTGATATAGTCGCCACCTCAGGATGAGAACCATGAGATCTGGTTGTAATGTGGGACCAATATGTAATATGTCGTTAAGAGAATGGCCTGAGCCGCTGCTTCTTGAGGCATTAAAAACAACACGCACTTTGGTGGTTTTCTTTTCTGGCCTCACCACTGCATGATGTGGCAGGTAAAAGGAGAAATACTTGCCATCAGAGATGATTTCATGCGAGCCTGTGGGTTCCATATGATCCAGGGTGAGGTATTCTTCTAGAACCTCATCGTAAATTGCTTTGAGATCACCTTTCTTTGAAAAATTTTTCTCCATACTGCGAAATTGATTATATGCTATGGTTCGGGAGTGACCAAGAGCGTCTAACGTAACGGTACAAATCTGGTTAGAGTTTTGAATGGAAGGAAGCCTCAGCCGATTTTGTACCTTGGTAGAGATGAATGTTCGTTGAGAACCTTGGTCGATGAGTGCTCGAACCTTGTGAAGTTCTCCAAGATGCTCTATAGAGACAAGAGCTGTGGGCAAAAGAGTTCTTTGTTCATTTGAGGTGAACAATGCTTGCACCTTTGAAGAAGATTTGGAGCATGATGAGCAGGGTTGCTCATCTTCGAATGATCGGTCCTGAGATCTCCGGCTTCTCGAGTTTCTTGTAGGGGTTATCGTCTGCTACGTGCTCTTTTTCTTATTGTGCGGCTGAAGCGTGGAGGTTTGCGCCAAAACCTTGGTGTTCCTACTGGAAATATTATTTGCTGGTATGTGAAGCATCGTGTGATGCCTTCGCTGACATTGCAAACAGGAGTGTTTGCTCTTGCAGTCTGGTTTATGGCCAGGCAGTTCTCACAGAGATTGTGTTTTCGAACTAGCCTCACTCTATCACGAACAACTAACTTTTTAAACCGCTCACAGGATTTAAGCGAATGTGCGGCTTCGCAGATTGGACAAGAGAATGTCCGATTGCTTTCTGCAAAAAAGTTTTGGGTTTTGTTCTGGGGTCTGTTTTGTAGAAATCCTGATTAGGATTAGGATTAGGATTAGGATTAGGAACAATCCCTGTTCCCAAGTTTAGAACAGCAGATATGCACCAGGATCGGGTTCCAATTCTCTGTCGAGACACCTTGAGAGGATAAGACGGACAGAGAATAATTGATCGTGGTTTGCAATTTCTGAATTGCCTCGCTATTCTCGTAACTCACTTGAGGGAGGTTCAAGAGAGTTTTTATTTGCTTATCGACCAGAATTCGCTTGTTTTCGAAGCGGGCCTTTAGCGCATTCCATGCCAATTCGAAATTTTCGTTGTTGAGCGCGTACTGCTTCACAATAGCTCCAGCTTTTCCTGCAGTTTTGTATCGGAGATGATACAGTTTTTGGGCAGAAGAGAGTTTAGGGTGGTTGATGTAAACCGCCGTAAACATGTCGCGAAAAGACGTCCATTCTTCATAACCGCCGGAAAATGTTTCGGTATCACAAGTAGGAACAGTCAGGCAAATCAGGAATTATTTGCCTGCTCTGTTGCAGAAATAGAGGTAAATTCTGCTTGTGATGGAAGTTCTAATCTGGAGGCTGATTGAACTTCTAAGAGATCCGAAATCTGTGCTTTTATTGTGTGCACGCGCTCTTGGCAGAGTTCTATTTTATTTCTCGCTGCCAGTTTGAAATTACTGGGCAGCTCGTCCTCATCCGTTAAACCTACTCCTCTAAACGTAGACTTGACTTGCTCATAATAGCTGCACAAGTCCTCGAGCTTAGCCTTCAGTAGAGAAGGTGTTAAGTCTTCAACCGGAATCGTTGAAAACTTCGTGCAGAAATGCACCAGGTTTTCCGCCTGAAAATGAACTCATTCATGGAGGGGTCATAAGCTCTTTTTCTAAGAGTTTTTTTTGTTTCGGATGGATCTTTTGGCATTTTTTCCACTGCGCCAGCACTGGAATAGCGCCAGCTGACTCTGCTTTCAGAGGCTATTTCCTGCTTTTCTGGTGATTTCGTCACTGGCATATTTGACCGAATCTATCAAAATTTGTGTAGTGGTGAGAGTATCAAAAAAATGCACCAAAATGCACTGATCGATTATGCGACGATATCGATAAAGAGAAATTTATCGATCGATAACAGAAATGTTATCGATATAATGTGTAAATTAGACTTTTTTTCAAATATGCTGCAAGGAAATTGCAGTCTCAAAGTTTGAATTCCAAAAAAAAAATATATATATATATGGGAATATATATAAAAAGTAATGTGTATATACGTATATATGAGAATATATAAAGAACTATATATATATATATATATATATATATATATATATATATATATATATATATATATATATATATATATATATATATATATATATATATATATACAGTTATGTGAAAAATAATAAGGACAGTGGCATGCAGTTAACGAACTTGATGCGGACGCAGAAATGTGGGGAAATTACAGGGTGTTAACTGAACTAATTTATTGCGAACAAATTAAAGAAAAGTTTTTTGTTTAGTTTTAGCCAGATATGGCAAACTGTTGAAATTTATTTTCATCTTTAACATTAGGTGCGATTTTGGCATGTGAAAAAAAATAAGGACACTTCTTGTTTTAATTAAAAATTAACAATATCAAATAAAAAAAAGAAACTAGTTTACATTCGTCTGTGTTAAAATTCATTTCTAATTTGTTTAATACTTCGTCGAAAATCCTCGGTTGTTTAAAACTGATCGACATCGCTTCGGCATGGAATCAACTAGGTTTTTGCAGACGGAAACCGGAATTGCGTTCCATGAATCTTGAATAAGTTGCCAAAGCTCGTCGCTGTTACTTGGACACTTTCCTCTTATTGACGCTTTTACTGTATTCCACAAATTTTCGATGGGGTTTAGATCTGGGGATTGTGGTGGCCACTCCATCACAGTAATTTGTTGACCCCAAACCACTCTTTTGTACAATTCGCCGTGTGTTTGGGGTCATTGTCTTGCTGAAATATCCACCTAAGTGGCATATTATCTTAAGCGTACGTTAGCATACAATCTTGAAGAATTGCAACATAATCTGTTGCCTTCATAGTGCCCTGTATGCGATGGAGCAGCCCCACACCATTGTATGAAAATGATCCCCAGACCATAATGTTCCCGCCGCCATGTTTAACGGTCTTTATTGTATATTTAGGATTATAGGCTGTGTTTGGAGGTCTTCTTACGTGATGAATACCTCGATCTGAATTAAACAAGTTTATTTTTGTCTCGTCTGACCAAAGAATGTTACGCCATTTTTCTTTAGACCAACACACATGTTCATCAGCAAACTTTAGTCTTTGTTGCACGTTCCTTTTGGATAGTATAGACACTTTTCTCGGGCTTCGAGACTTGAAGTTTTCCTTTATAAGCACTTTGCGAATAGTTGATGGATCGACATCAATATTCAACTCACTTTTAATTTGTTTGGATGAGATAAACGGATTCTTCTTAACGCAGCGAATTATATTTTTTTTGACTGACAGTGTAATTTTTGGCTTTCTGCCACGCGTTTCACTCTGGGGAACCCTCTTAACTGCGTTCTCCACCATTGTTTTGGAAATTTTGAGAAATTCCGCCACTTTTCTATACGAATTCCCCTGTTTGACCAAATTTTTAATGTGTTCTCCAGTTTTCAGATCGCAGTGCTTACCTTTTCCCATATCTATCCAATAAGGAAAAAAGCCAAGCTCTAATTGATTGGTATTAAAACTAAAGTAGTATTCTTACCTTATCTCTGAAAAAAAAACAAGTTTTAGTGAAGATATTTACGATATTGTTTTGAAACGACACAATGTCCTTATTAATTCGCACAACCGTACACTGGCTTTGTTGAACACGGAATGACTTTTAACAAAATGTGTGCAAATACTTTGCATTTATGTAACGGAACTTGTTTTTGGAAATAGTGAGTGACGATAATATACCGTTAACTGGAAGCAATTTGCTCGGCTTACTTAGATTGTATTGAAGTTTCGTTTTGACGCGTCTCTGTCCTTATTATTTTTCATATAACTGTATATATATATATATATATATATATATATATATATATATATATATATATATATGAATATATATACCAAAACGAAATATATATGAAAATATGTGTATATATATATATATATGGGAATGTATAATAAAAGGAGAAATATGTATATATTTAAGGGAATATACATACATTCTGTCAAATAAGTACCTGGAAATTCTCATTTTTAATTTTCCCTCTGAGAATATTTCAAAAAATTGGCACAACTGTCAGCCACTATTCTGTGAATTTTTATTGCTATGTGTCATTTAGTTTGGTTACGGCGTCATTAGGAACAAGTCAACCTTTTGTGTGCGCTGCGATTTTTACTATGGATAAAAATATCGAGCAAAGAGTTTTTTGTTTTAAACGAAATTTCTTGTGCCAAAACGTTGGAAATGTTGAAAAAAACATTTGGTGATTCAACCATGTCGAAAACTTTGTTCGATATTTGTCTTTGTTCGAAATGAGAATTTCCGGGTACTTATTTGACAGAATGTATATATACCGAAAAAAAATATATATGAGAATATATGTATATATGTATATATATGTGGATATATAAAAATTGAGACGAATTATGTATATATACACGTGAATATATGTACCAAAATGCAATATATATATGAAAATATATAAAGAAATGAAATATGTGTATATATAAGTGAATATATACCAAAGCGAAATATATATATCAGAATATATTAAAAAAATATGTGTATCTGTATATATATGAGAATATATATATATATATATATATATATATATATATATATATATATATATATATATATATATATATATATGTATATATAAGTGACTATATAATATATATAAAATCGAGAAACTTAAGTCCTTATCTGTTTGTTCGGCTGCTGGTGTTTATGTTATTGATGCGCTGCTGCCCCACTATAAGATTGTTGTCGTTTGTAAATATAATTTTATTAACACAAAAAAAAATTTGTTTTTTTTTTGAACCGCTCTAATCTGTCTAGATGGTACCGTGTATTTAATTTTTATTAATTGTCGTTATTTAAGTATTTTGTTTCTTTGTAGTTAAAAGGAAAAAATTTCTTGACGCACTCTAATGCTGTCCGCTTTTTAATTTCTTATTTATTTCTTTGTCTTGTTTTTTTTTTTAATGTTATATGTAGATATTCCTTATATGTTCACTGCACTTTATTTATGTACACTTTTTACTTTTGTTTTTATTGAACCATGTACTGAACATTATTGAAACGCATTAGTTTTTATTACCTACACGATACGAGTATATGTATGTGTATTTGTTTTTCGTATTATGTATTTAATTTTATGTTTGTTTTTTACTGTTTTGCATTCTCACTTTATGTACATTATTTTCTCTATTTACCTCATTTAATAAAAAAATATTTCACTTTGTTTCCCTTTATTATTACACGTATTATTTATATTTTTTGTTTTTATTTATATAGCCGATTCTATGGTCGGCTCGAAGGACCATGAATAATTTGATAACTAAATAATTTACTTTTGCAGTAATCAAATCGATGTTTCTTTTATTCAACACTTTTTAATGTTTGTATCTTCAATTATTTAATGATAGGCACAATCGATAAGCATATAAATATTTGTTCATACAATAATTCGCACTATATACAGTGGCTCACAGCTTATTTCGTACAGTGTATATATTTTTATGTACATGGCTGTAACATCGAAACTAAAAAACTTATCAATAAGTTTTGAATGTAGATGTCTATGTATGTGTTTAGTAAACCTAATAAGAAAACGGGGAACCCCAAAAATTGTTCTTTTTGTCATGCAAGAGAGAAAAACTATTGATCAGCTGATTTTCAGCTCACATCTTATTTCGTACACAAACTTCAATGTAAGTAAGTTTCATTCTGCCGCGCAGTTACAAAGTTTTTTTTGAATTGTATGAGTTTTTGGACCTTTTTAACTATTATAACAATTTTTATTATTCTTATTTTAAATAGTTAAAGTGCTGTAAATTAAACATTTAGCGTTATGGGTCGTCGTACAACGATGGAACAGCGTAAACTGGTAATTAACCATTTTAGGAAAGGTCAGAGTGTGCGAAAAATTGCTGAAATGACAAATTTAAGTGCCTCAACTGTCCAATACATCATTCAACGCTTCATTCGCGAAAATCGGTTGGAGAACAAGGGCAGAGAAGCACCTAATAAGATTTTCAACGCATCAGACGAGCGTTATATTGTACGAAAAATTAAGAAAAATCCAAAGTTATCCACTCCGAAGTTGGCTGCAGAGGTTCAGCGTGAAATAGGAAAATCATCCAGTGCTGAAACTGTCCGACGTGTGCTGCGCAATCATGACTTGAACGGTCGAGTAGCCCGAAAGAAACCATTCATTTCAAAAATGAATATACAACGCCGACTTGACTACGCCAAAGAGCATATTATTAAGACTCCTGCGTTCTGGAATACCGTTATTTTCGCGGATGAGTCTAAGTTTAATATTTTTGGCTCGGACGGAATGTCATATGTTTGGCGTAAAGCGAATACCGAGCTAAACAAGGAGAACCTTAAGCCCACAGTGAAGCATGGTGGCGGTAGCGTGATGGTTTGGGCCTGTATGTCAGCAGCCGGAGTAGGTGAATTGGTTTTTATTGAGGGAACAATGGACAAAATGAAGTACCTCGAGATTCTGAAAAACAATTTACTTCAAAGTGCAGACAAACTGGGTTTGCGGGAAGAATTTCGGTACTACCAAGATAATGACCCAAAACATAAATCTGGGATTTGCAATCTTGGCTTATTTGGAACTGCCCACACTTGATGTCTCCACCACCACAGTCATCTGACATGAATGTGATTGAAAATCTTTGGTCTATTTTGGACAATAAAATAAGAACACACAAGATTTCTAATAAGCAAGACCTAAAGAAGGTACTAATGGAGGAATGGAAAAAAATCACACCAGACATCACTCAAAAATTGGTGGATTCAATGCCAAATAGACTCCAGGCTGTCATTAACGCTAAGGGATGTCATACTAAATATTAAAATCAACTTACTTTGTTTTTAGTTTGAACTTAAAGAGACTGTACGAAATAAGCTGTGACATGAATTTTCCTATTTTTTTCTTATTTTATTTTTTTATAGTGTCAAACACTAAAATTTTGAAAAAGTAAATTTTGGAAAATAAAAAACAAACCTTCCTTTCAAAAATGGCATTTATATTTTGTTCAAATTTTTGCTATATTAGGAATTACGACTGCAGCAATTTTTAAACTGTCACTGTACGAAATAAGCTGGGAGCCACTGTATATAATTAACACGATTTCGAATATAGAAATATAGAAAAAACAAATCTTTTTAATTATTATAATGAAAATGGCGCGGAATGGCACGATCTCGATGGAAAAACTTCAAGAATCGAAAAGTGATGATAACATCGGTCGATCATAACACGAACCGCGAAAACCCAACATAAAAGGTGAATTTATGTGGAGAGTTGGGTTGCCATATGGTAAGTATGAAAGTTAAGGTAAGTATAACTTGTTTTAGGGGGACGTAAGTATAATTAATTCATTATATAAATTCTGTTTCATTATTTATTTTCTTCTTTCAGAGACTGACCATATGGCTTGTCTGAAGGGATTAAGACAATTTGTGATTTAATTATGACAAGCGATTTTTTAAATGGACATGAAATGAATATTTTTATTTCGTAATATCAAACACTAAGGATACATAGAAAGGAATTCACATGTCGCCGGATACATTTTTGGCCGTGTAAACGAAACGTGACGTAAAAAGTGAATAAGAAATATTTTGTGTCTAAATGCGGACTAACCCAAAAGCAAAAACCTTATCATGCGCCGCATAACCAAACGGCGGTGATCCATGTTTCATAGTTTGAGAGCAACTAATAATGGTTTTTCTTTTGCGCTTTTGCATATTATTAGTTACTCTCTCTCAACGCACACACTCTATCGCTTTGTATCGTTGTGCATACGTCGCTTCATCATCAGACACATCCATCAACCTACAAGCACACCAGACCAACCTTCACTCAAAACCTCAACAATATTCCAGTTTACGTTATCAAGCCCAACTTTCTAAATGCACATCCAATTTTGATAATCTTATTGTTATTGCTAAACAACAACCAAACTTTAATGAAGTTTCTGTTTTTACCACTAGCCTCCAACAGCAAAAGCTACAAGAAAACTAGTAAAAGCTTAAGTATAACAGGAATTGGTAAAAGGGAGAATCTCTCAGATTGTGGCTTTTCGTCAGGTTCTCCTGTGACTCCTTCGGAGAAGAAAGGAAAGGCTAGAATGGTGGAGTCGGTAATGGTCCGAGAAATGTGACCCCACAAATCATAACAAATTTGTATAGAACAGTTTACCAATAGGTGATAGTACTTTGTGTGGTATGGGGTTTAGAGGGGAGGACTCAGCTCTGTCCCGCACGGTGCAGGCTATCCCTGCTAATCCAGGTCTAGTGTCTGAGTCAACTCCTTTAGTCTCTGTTCCGATGCTGCTGTAGTAGGCATGCTAATCTGCAGACACATCCTTAAATAATTCTCATACAAGAACCATGGGTGCATGCCAAGCGCTTAGGAGGAATTAAATGGAACATCACCCTTCATGCAGAAACGAAGGCTCGTCCATGTTCGTGCATCATGTGGTTGACTGTACGGTCTTAAAGCAGTTCTGCTGTCAGGGCGTAGTTGCAGTCAAATCAAATACTGTAATATGGGAAGTGTAATTGAGACTATAGTTGTTTCGGCTTACTTACCATATGATGCTTTGGTCGACGTGGTGCTATTTGCGGAATCCAACAATTTTGGGCTGATAGTGGGATGATGCAAATGCACAGAACACTATTTGGGGTAGCAGTTAATGCAACTTCAGTGGAACCAAATTCTTGGACTACTTACAGTCTCAAGGACTAGTCATACATAATGTTGGCAACAGCCCGACTTTTGTAACTAGCAGGAGACAGAAAGTCAATGATCTGAATCGGGCGCTTAAAACTCGGTTGGAAACTGACTGGTACAGTTAACGTCAGTTGCAGAAAAAATATAAGAAGACAGCGCAGACCTCTAAATAGGACTTTCATAGAGATTTTTGTAATGACATAGCTGATCAGAAAAGTACGTCTATGCTGTGCAGAGTTCTTCAAAAGGACCGAACTGCCAGGCTGAACTCTCTTCTAAAACATATACTTGCTCGATAGCAGAGGTCAATCATGTACTTCTATTAAAACATTTCACGGGTTGTAGGATTGTGTTGTATTAAATGTACTCATTGCAATTGTCTAGTTAATTGTCGCACATAATGAACTCTATCTGTCAATGTCAATGAGGTGAATAAATTTTAACTTCCCTCTTTTGTAAACCATCAAACTAAAAGGTAGTGTTTTATTAAAATTTTAAACCAACAATATCAGGTTATGGGTCATCCGCTTTAAATTTCATAAAATACGATACGGTTTATTCCCATCTATTAAAGTTGAAAGTGCAAAGCTGTTGTTGGTGCAACATGAGTGTGCAATTGCCGTTCGATCTACTCAACGGTAAGGAAAACTTTCATGGAAAGTTGGGGCAAAGGCTGTCACAGCAACTACGTCAGCAAATAATTTGGCCAAAGATGAAAAAGCATTGGCTGAACTGATTCTCCTTGATGACTCCGGTGTCTGCACACATTTGGAGGCTGTTAATGGTTGATATCCATTTGAAGAAAAAAGCATCGTTCGAAAAGTAATATTGCTTAAACAGCTTAGCTTGAAATTTAAAGGCTGTGAGTCAATACAGAACTACTTAAGTGAATGTCGCTGCATTCGAAAATTAAATCAACTGGATTTAACTGAACAAATTTCTGCTGCAATAATGTTGTGCAGTTTGTCTGAATAATTCAGACAACTGAGCATTGAGAGAAAAAGTGATGAAATCACTCTAGACTATATAAAACATATTTTGTTGCAATTCGAGTTCGGGAAGAGTGAAAATCAGACAGCCTTCATAGCTCAAAACACAAACAAAGTCAAAACAGTATAATGCTTCAAGTGCGGTGGTCCACATTTTAAGAAATAATGCCCTAAATTAAAAGCAGAAAAAGTAGTGCTATTTAGCTCTTATGTTGAACAAACATCGTTGTCAATTGACTGGTTTTGGTGCATAGTGGTGTTACGTCCCCTTTGCAGAGGTCACAATATTTACTTAAATATCTTACTTTATAGGACCTACCCTTTTCTTTCTTGTCCGTTTTTAAATGATCCTTAATTCCTTCAGTTTTTATAGTCTTTATTTTTTACTGTCACTAAACTTCTTTTTGCAACAACTTTTGTCACTTAATCTTTACTTCCTCTATTTTACTTTTAACTTTTAACGCGCCAGGAACCACTAAATCTGTGTCAACTCAATATTCACCACAGCAAAGCATCATTAGCAATGATGGTGCGGAGCTTCGATGAAGATGAGCTTGACATTGCACTGCTGCAGGAGCCGTGAATCCTTCATGGAAGGATCAAAGGCTTATCTGCACAAAAGATCACTTTCTTTTATCCACAAACAGAGTTGAGGACATGCATTTTAGTTAGACATGGGATACGTGCTATTCTAATGTCTAACTTGTGCTCACCGGATCTCACAGTAGTGAGAATAGATGACGGTGCGAGTTCATTTATGATCGCATCAGCATACCTTCCATACGATTCTCCAGAGGAACGACCTCCAGGTGGAAGGTCTAGTAATATTCTGTGATGGATTGGTCTGATTTCAGACTGCGATGCTAATGCGCACAGTTCTGTGTGAGGCAGCAGCAATAAAAACTATAGAGGAAAGTGTTTACTCGAATTTATAAATAAATTTGGTCTACAAGTTGTCAATAGGGGAACAGAACCGACCTTCGTTGACGCACGTCGTTGTGATGCCATTGATGTTACCCTGACGAATGTCAAAATGTTGGACAGAATTTTGGCTATTCAGTTTGGGGTTACGTCTGATGAAAGACATAGGAACTGTATAATGGTAAGGATTTCCGAAACGAACGGATTGTACAAGGTACTGTAAGGTTCTTGAGGAATTATTGCCAGGGAGGTTTAAGAGACCTAGAACAACCGCAGACGTTGAGTATCAGATGAGGACTATCAGCTCAGCCATGATCAAAGCATTTGAAGCTTCATGTCCTCTGACGGTAGTGGACGAAGGAGATCCCACTCCATGGTGGAATGGGGAACTGGAGTCCATAAAAAAAGAGACCAGGAAGACTTTTAATCGTCACTTGAGAGGGGACCCCAACGCGTGGGACTACTACAAATCAAAGAAAAGGGAGCTGAAGACGACTCTACGCAACCGTAAAAGGAAAACGTGGAGGAAATTCTGCTCGAATATGCAAGATATGTCCGATGTATGTAGATTACAGAGGATTATATCAAAGGACCCGGTTTCAAAGTTGGGATTAATTCGCAAAACGAATGGATCCTTTACAGAGCCAATCGGGGAGTCGCTGAAATACCAGATGGAGGTGCATTTTCCAGGAAGCTTTAGATCGGAAGATCTATGGGAAGCCGCAAGGGTGCAAACAGGGATGAAAGATTAGAAGCTGAAAGGATATTCACCATATATGGAGTGATAAACGCCATCAAGGGTTTCTCTCCATTCAAAACCGCGGGTACAGACGGATATTTCCAGCCCCACTTCAGTGGGGTGCAGATGCTCTGAAAATATTCACTACTTGCTAGCTACAGGATATATTCCGACTCAATGAAGGGAGACTAATAGCCTAGACAGACGGCAGCCTAATTCCGGATTACCGGCGCACTTAATCCGAATAAAATAATAAGCTGACAGACGGCAGTATTGCGTATTAACTAAACGGCTGATTGCTGTTTTATTAGGTCTGTCCACTTACATTACTATCACTATCAATTTCTGTCATCTATCACTCTCGATATGAGAAAATCTACAAGAAGTACGTGAACTGAAAACTATCAGAAACTTGTAAATTGACATTCACCTTTCATAATTGGCAGCTGGATTTGTTTGTTCGCCAACACTTTTCATGTTGAAAACTGTAAACAATTGTTGAAAATTTTTTGGTAGCGAACATACCTAATTTTTTGTAAAATGGATCGAGAAAAATTCACTATAGATAATTTTCAGCGGTGTTGCCAGCGCAAATTGACCTAATCCTCTTTTATTTTGAGAATTAACTCATAGAGTTTATGCGGATTAGCTGCAGTTAATGCCCGAGTTAATTCGAATTAACTCGGTAATCAAGAATTAGGCTGACGTCTGTCTAGGCTTTTAGGTTGTCTTTCTTCCAAAGCCGGGAAAAAGGGACTACTCAGAGGCAAAATCTTTCCGGCCGGTTAGCTTGACCTCCTTTCTGTTTAAATGTATGGTGGAAGTACTGGCGGACTACATGGAAAGAACAACGCTTCTGACAAAACCACTGAGCAGGTGTCAGCACGCACACAGAGCAGGCAAATCCACTGAAACGGCCCTGCACGAACTCGTTCGCGTAGGGGAGAGAGAACTGTCTTG
Organism: Megamerina dolium; assembly: GCA_963854835.1. Taxonomy (NCBI): domain Eukaryota; kingdom Metazoa; phylum Arthropoda; class Insecta; order Diptera; family Megamerinidae; genus Megamerina; species Megamerina dolium. The sequence continues at coordinate 51,361,408 of OY978525.1, forward strand.
TGGAGGGATATCTATGTCTACTTTTATGGATATAAGGATGGCCCTTGCTACTCGTGAAGTCAGCCCAACCATTATAAAATGGGTGGACAGCATGCTGAGTAAAAGGGCAATAAATTTTCAAAATGGAAGTTACAGACTCAGAGGTAGGGTAGTCAAAGGGTGTCCAAAGGAGGGCGTACTATCGCCCATACTGTGGAACATCACGATCGATTTCCTACTCTAGCTTCTGGACTCAAAGGGCATACACACCGCCGGGTATGCAGATAACATAGCGGTAACTGTGAGCGGTAAGTTCCTGGACCCTATTTATGATACCATGAGAGGTGCGCTCAAAATGGTTGTAGAATGGTGCGAGGAACAAGGTCTCTCTGTAATTGCTAGTAAGTCGAAAACAGTACTCTTTACTAAAAGGAGGACTGGGCTAACAATAGACCTCCTTAGGCTTTTTGGATCGAACATCAACGTATCCAAGGAAGTAAAGTATCTAGGTGTCATCCTGAATAACAAGTTGACTTGGAATAGTCACTTCGATGACAAAATCCATAAGGGCAAGCGGATATTGCATCAGTGTAAGAAAGTGTTCGGTCTCATGTGGAGACTTACTCCCAGAGCAGCTCACTGGATCTACACAATGATGGTATGGCCCTTAATAGCGTATGCTGCTGTGGTCTGGTGGCCTAAGGTCAACCAAAAGACCTCGAAAAGCAAGTTAGATAGGGTGCAAAGAATGGCTTGTATTAGGATTACCGTAGCTATCCGGACGACCCCAATAGAAGCATTAGAAGTCTTTCTAGGGCTGCTGCCGTTGGATGTGCAAATGCCAATGATGAATGTGAGAAAAATGGCATCAGTATTTTCACAGATAGTTCATTAATGGAGGGCAGGGTGGGTGCTGGAATCTTCTCTAAAGAGTTGGGACTGGCATGCACTCTGAATCAGGGAAGATACGTATTGGTCTATGAAGCAGAAATGCTTGGTTTAATGCATGCGCTAGACCAATTGCCAATTGCTTTTCGACAGGTGGGTACCGTTCAAAAGAAAAATCTTTTCCATATTAAATTTGATATACATCAGCCGGAGATTGAACCACGACCTACAGATCAAAAGGCCAACACACTAACCACTGAGCTCCGGCATCCACTATTTTATATAACTTTAACACTTATTCTTTCCTTTTGCACTTAAAACAATCTTCTTATATTAATTGAACTGATTTCAGAAGTTCTTTTAGTTTATATAGCTTAATTTTACCTCGTTCTTGAATATAGAAATTCTGAACAAATTGCAATTTCAAATCATTGCCGCATCTTCAGAAGGTCATCGTTATTTCAGCTTTGTTTTTTGTTTTTATGCTTTAAATATTACGCATGCATGGTTGTTGCTTACTTTGTTTCTTTTTCAACAACCATGGCAATGAAGTGCAATATAACCATGACCATGCCAACAACCAACAGTGACACAATGATCATTACGTAATACATAATACGGTAATGATCATTCAGCCACTATGATGTTATTAAAGTTTAATATTAATTACATAATATAATCTTCATAATTATATAATACAGAATATAATAAGTGTTGTTATAACATTATAGTAATGAAATATAATAATATATATAATAGAATGCATAAAAGAATACTTTTATAATGTAGTGAGCCACGTTAGACACGTACCATTTTGGCTCACAATAGTGATGCAACCATATGACAAACAACGATATATCGATGAAAAATAAATCTAAACCTAATAGAAAGCAAGTGACATTCGCAAATAATGAAAAGGTATTAGTTAAAAGAAAACCGGCAAGAATAAGCAAAAAATTCTTAAAGGATCAGAAGTAATCGATATTGCTTTAGGTGTCGTTCAATACATTCCTGGTATTTGGGCTAATTTGCTTTCTGTCAGACAAACTGTTAAGAAGGACAACGAAGTAATGATCGTGGTTGTGAAGTAATAAACAATGAAAAGAAAATTGTTGCAACAGGTACTTTATTTAATGACATGTTCAAGCTTGATGTGTCAAAATCTTTTTTAGTTAAAAACAGTGCGTCAAAGACAAATGGAGAGAGTGAACTTGTTCTATGGCATCGTCGCCTAGGACATCTCGGTTTTGATAGCGATAGCATGAAGTTCTTGGACAAAAATCGGCATGAAACCAACAAATTGAATATAAACTAGATGTAAAGTCGATTGGTCGATATTTTGTAACTTTTATCGATGACTTCACAAGAAATGTGTTCGCTTATGCACTGAAACAGCAGGTGTTCAAATGAATTGTTGACTTTAAACAAATAACAGAGAAGCAAACTGACCAAAAATTAAAAACTTTTATTGTTCTATTCTATTGCAGTTTGGTCTTAAACGATCTTAAGTCTTAGGTTACCAGTGTATAAATCCAATGGTTCAATAACGATCGACCAATCTCAATACGTCAGCGAAATAATTGACCGCTAGTATTATTCAAGTTCCGTTCAGTATTAATCAAGTTCCGACTGATAACATGCCAGCAGATATCTTAACTAAGGCTGTAACAAAACCAAAAATATTAGGTTTCTTGAATAGTTTTGGTATGAAAGAATATATGTTAGTATTTCATAGAAATATTTATCTATATTTGTTGGGCCTTCTGCCAAAAAGATCGTAAATGAATAAATATGAATACATAATAAATAATAAATAAATTCTAACTTCTTTCTTTGGCCAACCATAAAACTAAAAGGACGTGTTTTATTAAAATTATAATACAACAATATCAGATTGCCTCACCACAGGCTGTCACCTTGACCACTGACATGTTTTCTTCGGCAACCACCTGGCTTGATTGGTTTATAGCTCGATGGATAGTTACTGATGAAAAGATAAAGTTTTCCTTTCCATCATTCAGTGACCCAGGACCCGATGGCGTATCCAATTACGCTAAAAAAGGCGAAGATATTCTAGTGGAGGTTCTGAAAATGATCTTTACTGCATGTCTCGTCCATGGGTACACCCCGCACTTTTGGCGCTCTGTGAAAGTATTATTTATTCCTAAGCCGGGAAGGGATAACTATTACATGGCAAAAAGCTTCAGGCTTGACTTCATTCCTACTTAAGAGTCTGGAGCTCATGGTTGAAAAGTATATTAGAGTGGAGGTGCTTAACCCTTAAGCAGCATGCCTATCTGAGGGGAAAGCTCTGTGAATCAGTTCTCCACGACTGTTACCATAGTGGAGAAAAGGTTGAAAGCAGATAATTGCACTCTGGGTCTATTTGTTGATATTGAGGGCGCTTTCGACAATGTCACGTGGTCCTTAGACAGAAGACGTAATCCTGATGAAGTCTTCACACGATGGATTGGCACTATGCTATCCAAACGGTGTTGAGAAGAAAAACCTATAAAGCACTAAAAGTTTTCTGGCAATGCAGAAGAGCTTTTGCTAAACTTGGGGTTTTAAACCGGCTGTGGTGCATTGGATATACACCTGTCTAATTATACCCAGTGTGACGTATGCGTCTGTGGTCTAGTGCCGCAGAACTGTGGTTAGGTCCACTGCTTCTTCTCTGAACAGACTACAAAGAACTATATGCCTAGGCATCACTGTTCCTATGAGCACCACCTCTGGTGATGCTCTATATGCCTTACTTGGTTTGCATCCATTGGATCTTCAGATCCGGAAGGAAGAGATAAATGTGGCTTTAAGGCTTAAAACTTATAGAGTCTGGCTTTACGGAGCTTATATGGAATACAGGTCGATATACCACAGTGTCCACTGTTTTTAATGCTCGTGGACGATCGTGTGGCCCATTTAAGCTTCGGGTGTAGATTTGAGATTATTTTCCCGGAACGAGGTCAATGATTAAGTCCAGAGACTCTGCAAGGAGAATGACTCACATTTAATACACTGACGGCACTAAAACCTGCGATGGTACTGGCACTGGTTGGTACTTGGACGAAAATACCAAGTACTCGTTCTCCACTGGCAGTATGGCGACGGTATTTCTAAGAGAAGTACTTGCCATACTGCTAGTACTTTAGTACTTTAGAAGTACTAAAAGTGGTTTGCTGGATTATTGAGAAAATATGGTATAGGAATCGTATTGGCATTTGCAGTGACAGTCAGGCTGCACTCAAAGCTATTGTAAACTCTGCCAGCTCTTCGAAGAGATTCAGTGAATCTAAGAGGAGGCTGAATAGCATCTGAATGAATTGGCGGATGGTTTGTCCAATGAGGGTTCAGCTGATAAGCCCATGGGTCCCAAACCTATATTCGGCGTAAGCTCTTCTTAGATCCAACGATGGATAATCTGTGCACGAACAAAATTGCGATTGTTGGGCCTGAACTCAGTTCAGTTTCTACCTCTATCCGATCTTCTTAGTTTTGTTAAGAGTACTGGGAAGTTTGAGGTAGAGTAGTATTCTCTACTCTATCGCTGCCTCTTATTCCTCTCTTTCTCTCTCCTGCCCTTCTATTTTTTTCGATTTAGGGTTTGGGTACAATCGATATTTAACTGAGTGCCCTTGTTTTTTATCTTGCCAACCTTTCAAATCAAATCATGTACAGTAGACAACAAGCAGCAGGAAGAACATCTTTGGCGATAAGAACATGTTATGTTCTTATCGCCTATTTCTTTTTGTTGATTTTCGTTTATATGCTATCATCATTCGTGCTATTCACAATTAGTATTTAAGAGGGTCCACCTGTGTGAGCGTGGTATTTCGAACGCTTTTTCGGGAATTTTCGTTAGGAGAACTAATTCGAAAATAAGAATAAGTTTTACGTTATTTTGAAGGTTTGTGCTTATATTTCAATAGTAAATTTTTCCAATAGTGTAATCCGAAGGCTTGTACTCATTAAGGGCGTTCAAAGTGACCCCTTCAAAATGAAATACCGAAATTGTGGGCAAGATTACGCTCGAACCAGTTATTTAAAACGAAAAAAGTAAAAAAAAATATTATTTCTGTTTATATCGTTGAGGTACTGACGTAGGATTTTGACGAAATTTTAAAAATTGAAGAAATGGCAGTTGTTTTTATAAAAATTATTCGTTTTCATGCTTTTTTTCGATATAAAAACTGCTGTAAAATTGAAAAAAAAAATTTCGAAAAACCGCTACGTGGGTACCTTCAGTTATCTGTATTAATGAGTCTGTCAAATTTTCAAATCAATCGGTTAAGTAGATTTTTTAAAACCTGCCCACAAAATTCAAAAATATGGTTTCGAGAAAAACGCTTTCAAAGTTTGGAAACACAACAAAACTTTGTATTATAGACTCACATTTAATCTGCAGTACCAGGACCATAAACTTCCCCTTCCTCATCCTGTAGAAGCTCTCGTTAAAGATGCGAAAAATGTAAAAAAAAAATCGATTTTTGAAAATTTTACACAGGTGGACACCCTTAAGGAAAAATTATCAGTATTTCATAATAATACATATTCTGTCTTACTAAAACAAACACTATTATTATTAATCACTTTACCCTAAATATGCACCCTATATATTCGTGCATAAGTGTGTCCTCTCAGAGGGAGGGCAGCCATAATAACCTAATCTAACCTAAACAACATATATACACACAAAAATGTAACGAACTATGAACGAATTCACGGTCAACCTATACACAGTCTTTGTATTGCATTACATAAAACAATATACAATATGCTGAGTTTGCAATACCAGAGCTGTGTATATGAGAATATTATTATTTAATTGTTTTTCGTCGTCGTCGTTTATATATTTATATCTTTGTTACGTTATATGCAGTTCGTCACGCGCTGTATTTATGTTGATTCAGCGTATTCATAAAATGTTTATATTGGTATTTTAGAATATTTATTATTTTCCAATATATTCATTGTATTTATATTGGCCGTAGCTCAGTGGTTAGTGCGTTTGTCTTCTGATCTGTAGGTCGTGCGTTTAATCCGTCAGTAACAATTTGTCATCAAAAAGCTCTGTGGCAAAGCTCTGAAAAAGTGACTTCACAAGAGTTCTGCCGTTCAGAAGCGTCTAATATAAGTAGGTCTCTTCGAATACAAAAATGATCTAAAATTACCATAGTATGAAGACAATAGCAGATGTAATTCAATACCGCTGGTTTAAGTGGAAAATATGTTGCGATTTACAAGTGGTTGCACTACTATGATGCGTTAGGGAAGGATCCTTGAAACACCAATGCTTTTTGTGTATGGGAGCAACGCAAAAATGAATACTACTACTTCAGCTCTAAGTGGAATTTAATAGCGTAGGATGACGTAAAATTATTTTATGTCCAAAATTTATAACAAAATAAAAGAATTTTGTCTAAATTAGTGGAACTAATTTATCATATTTGAATTCACAAGGCACTTGTACATTGGAATATTTATATTATTTCTTTTCACTAAAAAAAAGTCGCATAAGTGATATTAATTAAACGAATTGATCTAGAAAAACGGACAAATAGGAGTATCTTATTTTTAGCCCAGTGCGATCACGGCCACAAAATAAGATATATGTTAGAAGTTGTCACGATACTCACATATAGGAAATGAAAGCTGCAAAAAAATTTCTAGAATCAAAATATAATTTTTTTTAATTCAGAAGGATCGCGTTGGTTGGCGTTCTTCATTACGTCTACTATTGATTCTATTCGTCATTTGTTCACGTATTGTTTTCTCTTATTCCTGTGAAAACGTTTTTCAATAAAAAAAAATATATAAATAAAACAATTGAACAAGTTCAGTTTTTGTTAAATTTTTATTTTGCTTATAAAAATTATTGATTCTGCACAAAAAATGATTTCCGCAATTGCAGAACGAAGTGAATAATACGAATTACAGCATTTTTTTTTTTCTTTTCTTTGACAAACGTTTTTTTCATACCCTCCAGGAATTTATTTCAAATTAACAACCTTAATATAAATTCTTACATGACAAACGATTGCATTCTGTTATGCGATATTACGGATTGAAGATTATAGTATGAAATCCGATAATTAATTCGATAGTTATCTTATCTGCTATTCGATTTCACACGACAAGTGGCTCACTATTTTTGGACGCTAATTTGCTGCATTAAGAAATAAACATTTAATTCGGAAACTTTTCTAAACATTTAAGTACTGAAATGAGAAAAATTAATTTTTGAAGTGAACTCAAACGAAATACCAAAACTTTTACTGCTGTGGGTACTACAGTACGTCACCGGATGAATTGCAACAGGTAGACCAAGACATAATTTTTCCATCGAAAAAACAAATACAATAAAATGATGTGTTTGGAATCTAAAATATAAACTGAAAAAAAGGGTGCATACAACCATGCAGAAAACACGGTAACTGGAGGTGAACAGGCTGACCTATTCCACATGTATTAAAACGATAATACAAAAACTGTTTTTTACGATAAGCTTGCATGCGTTTATCGTCTATGGTGTGAAAATTCGTGTAACGGTTTCATATGAACAATCGGTTTTCTTACTTATATAACAATATATATGAGCTGTAATTTTTCCGATCGGTATTCATAGTTAAAACCAATATAGTACATTATATATGGAAAATTAAGGGTAGTCAGTCATGCATTTTCCCCTCCGGCGGCGACTCTTAGTAGCGGATGGAAGAAATTTTATAAAAGCTCCATTTTTGTAATGGAGGCCCTATGGAGATAGGAAGTGAGTATGTTTTCAAAAAATATTAGAAACAAGATATGAATGTGGGCTAGTCATATATTTTACCTTCTAGGGGTGACTCCTGGGCAGTACCAAATTTTTACTCTGACCTCGATGACCATCCACACCCGATTCCCACAATTTTTTGGTTCACGTATTTATTGAGGAACCATAAAAATTAAAAGGGTTGGTGCATATCGATTAGTCAAATTGTTTACCAACTTTTTCCGTATGCTTAAATTTGACTAGACTCTGTAAAAAAACATCACATTCATTACAAGTGTCGATTTATTTCCATGCAAAATAATTTCTCACATTTTTTTCGAAATAACATCGTAAAACGATACAATACAACTGGTTGAAATTATAAAACTTGATACAAAACTGGAAACTTATTAAATTTTAATAAAAACTATAGTAAATTCCATAAATGGCGCAATTGCGCAAGTGTCCAAAACGTTGAAAATATGTATGCATGTGTGTCTGACCATCTTCAAGGAAAAATTATGTCCATACTGTATAGATATAATGAACGAAAAAAAAGAAAGGACAAATTGAATTTGCTGATGAGAACTCTCCAGAATAATTAGCAAACTTCTAATGTTTTTCTTTGAGTTTGTCTGAGCTTTGAAGGATGTGTGAACGTTCAGTCATCATTTCCACGAATCCACGAATATCTGATTGTAAGCCACATCGGAATTAATAATCGTGATTTCCCGACGTGGAAAATCCATCGGGATCTTAGTAGTATATAATGATTGACATGACAGTAAGTTTTTATAGCAAAATGTAACATTGAAAGAATAAATAACAAGGTGGATACGGCACGAAACCAAACGGAAATTTTGAAAATAAATTAATTAAAATAGTAATAATAATAGAACAAGTGTTCTATTACTTATTGAAACGCATTGTTAGCAGAATTTAATGACACACATTTTAGAGAAAGTGGGAAGGTAGTAATAATTCCGTTACTTTTAGTTTGATCGTTTAAATCACCGTGCAAACACACATGGATTAAATTTTACAAGTGTATAAAAATACAACCAACTGATGGTCCACACATTTCCTCATAAATCTCATGGAAACGGAAGTAATGCATGTGCAGCTGTAATTCACATTAATAAATTCCGCAACATTTCATCAGTTAATTCAGCATAAATTATTTAAACAGAACGTCATTATTGACCCATTTAATTTTTAAGTAAATAAACTAAATATTACTTCTGCTGTTCGTTAAATTTAACTGCGGGAATCATTGCTTTCACTGAAACTCTGTTCGCTTGACTCACGCCTACTACCTATAGGTTTAGGCTTGTATTCCGTTATAAATACCGTTACTGAATTTACAGTTACTTCGCGTGTTTGCGCAGACGATCGATCAACATTTTTCAAACGTGCAGGATATTTTTTGTGCTTGTGTTTGTCGTGGCCTGCACCATTGCGTGAGCTAGATATGGATTTATTACCGTTTGGCATTGCTCCGGAGGCACCGGGTAATGTGGCAGCTTGTTGAGCGACGAGTGCTGAATTTAAACGTGGTTTACGCGTTGATGTTCCTGTAAATAAATCCATTAATCCTTTTATTTAGTTATTTTAGCTTATTGATATATATATATATATATATATATATATATATATATATATATTGATATATATATATATATATATATATATATATATGTATATATATATATATATATGTATATATATATATATATATATGTATATATATATATATATATATATATATATATATATATATATATGTATATATATATATATATATTCCGGTAATTCAGAATTCATCGAAAAAATAAATATAGAGGAATTCATCGTCGGAATACGTGAACGAGAGACTAATCGCGCCATAGCAATATCACCAAGGAATACATATGCCGAAGCAGTTAGTAGTGCCTTGAGTACGTATGAAGCCGCCAGTTTGATGTGTCGACCAATGACACAAATACTCCAACTAGAAATAGAAACAACAGTAAAATCAGTAGTTCAGCCTGAAGCAAGAATAAGTGGTCGACGTGAAAACAAATTTACTTGTAAACGCATCGTATGAGATAAACGGGGACATATGGCGTGTGATTGTCATCAATCGATTGCGAAGCCTAAATGAAGAACAAGGAATCAATGCAAAATCAAATTTACTGTTAAGTGCTTCATATGCGACAAAAGAGGACACGTACGAGTACAAGATCAGTGGAGCGACACAGATTTCGTGAAGATTATGGAATACAAGGAGCAGAGTGTACGTCCATATTGGAAAGAAATTGCTAGAGAGAGTCCAATAGCAAAGGCATACTGGGCGTACATTGGCAAAGCCTGCAATTGAGAGATGGAAGTCTATTCCGAGCATGGGAAAGTGAAGATGGTAAAATCACGAATGATCTTCTAGTAGTACTCAAGTCAATAATACACGAAGTTATAGCTGAGTATCACAATGCTTCCAGAGGAGGTCATTTGGGCATCACCAAAACCATCAAGAAAATAAAGAAACGATTACTTTAGTAAATGACCTGAAGTATACCCCATTCCAAATCAAGAAGCTAGTACAGTTGTGGATTTATTCGTTAACCAATGGATTACCGATGAAGTTACACTCAGACGAAGGTCGAAATTTCGAATCAATTCTATTCCGCAGCTGGTGCGGCTAGAACCAGAAAAAACACGAGTTCAAAATATTTTCCGTTCATTTATGTAGTATGTAATTTAGAAACTTTCCTTATGAATTTATAAAATAATTTATTTGTTTTTTTTTTACAAGAATCAGCGATTTCTTTCATTTTGTGCAATGACATCAGGAACATAACACTGGTGCTTAAGACGCAGCTAATCCAGCAAATAAATGTTGACGGATCACATGGTAAAGTGGTGCTGATATCGATTCGAAACTTTGATTACGTATTTACAGGTAAAGATGCCACGTTTCGCGGATCAGGAAGATGGCGAAAAGAGAAATTATGTGGGGTAAACAGTAGCTTCATGAACAACTTAATATGTGCAAAGGAAAAAAGTAGTCTAACCGATTACTGGAGAGCCCAAACAGGCATGCGGCAGTCGATAAGATTCATTGACCCTGAACATATTAAGGTAGATACTATCTTGAACCTCAGCAGAAAAGACATCAAGCTGTACACTCAACTACTAACAGGTCATTGTAAACTTAATTATCACATGATGAACATGGGTGTGGTAAACAACGATCTCTGTTGACTCTGTCTTGAAGAGCAGGAAATAGCAGAACACGTTCTTGGCAATTGCCCAGCTGTGGCTAGAAGCAGACTAAACTACCTAGGCAACGGATTCATAGTTCCCAGGGACCTACTTAAAATCAATCCCACAGCAGTTACAAGATTTATAAATAGTCTCAAGATCTGCTAGTTAGGGAATAAGGCTGCACAAAAGATGCTTTATGTCCTTAATAATAATAATAATAATAATAATAAAGATGTGTTCCAGGTGCTTGGAATACGGACATGTGGCAAAAGCGTGCACCAACGCCGACGATAGGAGTAAAAGCTGCATCAAATGTGGTCAGACGCAGACAATATACGAGGAGAAGATTGACGTTGCGATAGTCTGCGAGCAGTACAAGAACCTAATCGCCGGAACCTGGATCTCTGCTCATGGAAACAAAGCTGCCATATAGGCCTGTGGGGGCAACTCATTCCAAGACAAGCCGCTCACTGGAAAAAGACACTATACGCGGGCGAAGATCTGTGGTATAAATTTTTACAGCTGCTATATTCCGCCGAGTGTGACGCATGTTGATCACGAAAGGATCCTGGACGAGCTAGTGGAAGACGCTCGAACTACTACGCAAAACGTGGTAGCAGGCAACTTCAATGAATGGGCCGAGGAATGGGGCAGCAGCTATACAAACAGATGGGGCGATGCTCTGCTTAAGACGTTCTCCTTGGTAGACGCGGTGTTGCTTAATACCGGCGGAAAGAATACCTTCGAGAAGAATGATCGCGGATCAATAATTGACATTACGTTCGTCAGCCGTGCACTAGTGCGATCGGCAACTTGGCAGGTGCGCGACTTGTACACACATAATGACCACCTTGCTATTATGATGGAACTCGGCAAGCATGCACACATTCGAGGGAGGCTGCAAAAAACACAGACCAAAGGGTGGAAGGTGGAAACGCTAGATGAGAACCTGGACAGCTCGAACGTAGCGGGCGAAAAGGTGGTGAAAACGCTTTTCCCAAAACAAGATCCACAACCAAGTATGGTGACACCCGCAATAGAGGAAGCAGTGCTTATCGACGAAGCGGAAATAATAATGGCGGCGGAGAGGTTCAGTAACACAAAGGCGCCTGGACTTGATGGTATCCCGAATAAGGCGTTTAAGATCGCTGTTAAACATAATACGAAGGTTTTCGCCGAGTTTTTTACGCGTTGCTTGAATGAAGGGGTTTTTCCGAATGTGTGGAAGAAGCAGCGTCTGGTCCTACTCCAGAAACCGAATAAACCGGCAGGTGAGCCGAGTGCGTATCGACCACTTTCCATGATCGACACAATGGCCAAAATACGGGAGAGGCTGATCTGCACACGTCTGGAGCATCATCTAGAAGGTGAGTCGCCTGGCTTGTCTGCGAATCAATTTGGCTTTAGGATACATCGATCCACCATAGACGCAGTTGGAAAATTGACGGGCATTGCGGGCAAGGAGATAGAGGGCGTCAGATGGATGCATGGCGACAAAAAATATTGCGCAGTTGTCACATTTGATGTGCAAAATGCTTTAAACTCGGCATATTGGCCACATATCATGAGGGCGCTGGAGGCGAAAAAAACACCTATGTATCTGCTACGAATAATGGCTGGACATAATGGCTTCGGAGCTGGGCAGAGTCTACAAGTGCAAAAAACATGAATAGGCGACTAACGGCGGATGAACGTAGAGAGAAAGATAAGTTTCAGCGAGTAGCAAATACAATGGGACGCCACGGAAAGAGGAAGGTGGACGCACAGGCTCGTCAGGAACGTGCAAGCCTTTGTCGAGCCTGGGTTTTATCTGACTCAGTTTTTGTCGGGTCATGGCCGTTTGCTCAGATTTGGGCACAATGACGCGACAGAATGCTACTTCTGCAGCAGTGTCGGTGAAAACGCGGAGCATATTTTTTCTCCTGTTCGAGATATGTAGCACAGAGAACGGACATAGAGAGGTGTGTGTGAAAAGCCCTTGTGCTTGGTCCTTCGAAGTAGTGTTTATCGGCGGTCCCGCAGGATCAAAAATACAAGCTACAGAAGTCGGAGTTAAGAGTTTAGTACGTAGGCGCACTAGTTCGCAAGTCCAGCATAGTAAGATAATACTGACTGGGCGTGGTCCCGAATGAGGACCCCTTTATTAATTTAAACAAAAAAATGCATGAAAATTTTTGAAAGAAATTTCTATTTTTAGACCAAAGCATCATTAAATTTTGTTTGTACACGTAAACTTTCTTTAAAAGTCATGTTCGACTATCACGACTATATATATATATATATATATATATACATATATATATATATATATATATATATATATATATATATATGTATATATATATATATATATGTATATGTATATATATATATCTATATATATATATGTATATGTATATATATATATCTATATATATATATATATATATATATATATATATGTATATATATATATATATATATATATGTATATATATGTATATATATATATATATATATATATATATATATATATATATATATATATATATATATATATATATATATATATATATATATATATATATATATATATGAAGATATAGATAACATACTAGCCAAATATGACAGAAAAATGGAAGGATATACCAAATATTCACCCTAAGTATTTAAATGTGTATTTAGATATGTGCTAAGTCCTATTTAAAAATAGCACATATGCAATGTTCATTAAATAATAATATTTGATAATTTTTTTACTTGTATTCTTAATTTTCTTAATATTAATACTATTCATGTCTATCAAAAAGCTGAAAACGCCACTTGATGCAGAATTTTCAATCAGAAATCATGTCGGAAATTGGTCACGCACTGAAGAAGAAAAAGCCAACACATTTGCTATACATTTATGTGTTTCAGCCCAATCCGCCCGCAAACGACTTTCGAATCCCTCCACATAGCACTGCAACTAGTGGCTTCACTCCCCTCAAAATATCATCCAAAGAAATCAACGAGATTATTAAGTACCAGCTTAATCCAAAGAAAGCTCCAGGTTTCGATGGCATCACACCAAAAATGCTAATTGAAATTCCAACGGCAGCTGTATTATTTTCAGTGGTTTTGTTTAATGCAATGCTAAAACTGGGCTACTTTCCTAACCAATGGAAAAAATCACAAGTAACAATGATCCTAAAGCCAGGAAAAGATAAAACATTGCCGTCATCCTACAGACACATAAGCTTGCTACCATGTCTCTCAAAATTATTTGAAAAACTGCTGTTAGCCAAACTCAGACCTCATCTTGAAGAACGTGACATGGGACGATCGAGTAGGTCAACAGAATTACCAATGAGATACGGAAAACATTTGAATACAAAGAGTATTGTTCAGCTATATTCCTCGATGTTGCTCAGGCATTTGATAGAGTGTGGCATGAAGGGCTAAAGTATAAAATAAGAAAACTTCTACCAGAAAGCTCCCACCAAATACTGGAATCATACCTAGATAACCGTCGTTTTGTTGTAAAATATAAAGACTTTTCCACAGAAGAATTCAATATCAAAGCCGGAGTTCCACAGGGTAGCGTTCTTGGCCCCATTCTATATGTATTATATACTTCCGATCTACCAACAGATGCACGGTTGTTGACATCTATATTTGCTGACGATACTGCATTCTAAGCCGTAATCGAAATCCAATTAAGGCATCCACAGATTTAGGGGAGCATTTAGTACTTGTTGAAAAATGGGTTTCTAACTGGCGCATAAAAGTTAATGAGTCCAAATGTAAACATGTAACGTTCACACTTAACAAAAGCACATGCCCGACAGTTACACTAAATAATATCGCCATAACTCATACAAATGAAGTCACCTACCTAGGGATACACTTAGATAGACGGCTTACATGGCGCAAGCACATCGAAGCAAAAAGAACTCAGATGAAATTAAAAGCTTCTTGTCTGCACTGGCTCATCAATTTCAGATCACCATTAAACTTGAAATACAAGGTCCTACTGTACAACAGCATAATAAAGCCAATTTGGAGTTACGGAATTCAATTATGGGGGAACACTAGTAATAGCAATATTGAAATCATACAGAGATCTCAGTCTAAAATGTTAAGGATGATAACTGGTGCACCATGGTATATTAGAAATGAATGTATACACAATGACTTAAATATCCCAATGATAGAAATTGAAGTTAAAAATACTAGACAAAAATATACCAGAAGGTTACAAAGACATCCAAACACACTAGCAAGAACCTTGCTCAATATCTGCTATACTTCGCGCCTTCGAAGAAAGGACCTGCCAGCCTTCCAATAAAAAGAAGAGCATCGTACAAAAAACATTGCTCTAGATAATAAGGAGCTACTGTTGTTGAATTAGATTAAGATTTTAAAACTTATTGTTAGATTCTTTAGGAATATATTCAATAAATAAAGAAAATGTATAATAAAAAAAAAAATTGCATAAATATGAATATGGCATCTAAATTAATTTTGACTTCAAATTACTTGAACTATTCCTTATTACAACCGTGATGGAAAAATATGTCGTGTTGTTATATTTAAACCTAAAAAAAAATAAACGCATACATATATTTAAAGATGAAAACTATCAATAGAAAGCTTAATTATTCTACTTTAGTCTAAAAATAATCTCTTTAAAATATTTTGTTACATTTTGAACATTTGATGCATTTTTCTAGCTGCAGTCAGAAACCAGTTACATCTTATATCGCGTGTTACTTTTTGTACCACATATAAAGTACTATCCAATAATAAAAATCATCAAAACCTTTAAGTTTTCCTTACTTGGTTGAACTTTAAAAGAGTACTTATGTCGCGTGTTCGAATACACTCTAACAATTAAGTCACTGAAATGTAATACTGTAAAAAGTGAATAACATAGTAATTGTGTTTTCTGCCAAAATTATATTACGAAAAAATAGTCCCGTTATATCTCTACTTCTGTTGCATTTAATATAATTCTATTTCTGCTTTGCATTTTGCATTTTTAAGTAGACACGAGTGCTTTAAGAGAATTTTTTGAATGGGCACGACGTAAGCCAAATGGGTCAAAAATGAACATTAAGCACAGAATGGCTTTTGCATAGGGACTATAATTTTTGGAAATTGATAGTTTGAAGCGATGAATCGAAATTCAATATCTTTGTGAACGACGGAAAACAATATGTAAGGCGCCCATCACTGCAGGAATTGAATCCTAAATATACGGAGAAAACGGTATATACATATATATATATATATATATATATATACATATATATATATATATATATATATACATATATATATATATATATATATATATATATATATATACATATATATATATATATATATATATATATATATATATATATATATATATATATATATATATAAATATATATACACCCAACTCTTTTTTACACGGTTTCTTTTTACACGGATTTGAATTTACACGGTTGAAAAAAAATAATTTTTTTGTAAATATTTTTAATCTATTACGGTTTGAAAATCACTGTCTTGTCTTGTTTGGCACTTGGCACCATTGCTGAAATGAACAACTTGGCACCATTGCTGATTTCGTTACAATACATAGTAGTAACAGGGAAATCCCCTTATTCAATAACTCTTCCTTCGCATTTTGTTCGCATAATATTTAAATAAAATATTGCTTAATTAAAGTGTTTAAAGTTTATTGCTCGCAATTTTTTATCAATTGTTCGTGATTTGAACATTTTTGACCTTAATAAGTGAAAAAAGGTATTCTATATAAATTTTTAGTTAAGCTTTAAAAATATAATTTTTGCCCTTACTACAGTTAACAAAATGTCCAAAATTTCAAAGATTCGTAAAAGGCAAGCCATTTCTTTGGAAGTAAAATTAAAAATCTTGGACTGTCTGGCAAAAGGTGAAGGTTCAACATCTGTGGGCAAGAAATTTGACTTAAACGAAGCTACTATCAGGACCATTAAGAAAAATGAGAATGAAATACGAAAATCTGTCATCAGTTCATCAAAACATAGTTCCAAAACATCGTCATACATTAGAGATGAAGTGTTAGTAAAAATGGAAAAATGTGTAGGGTTTTGGATTGAGGATTTATTGCAAAAGAGAATACCTGTAGATGGAAATATTATAAAGCAGAAGTCACTGCGAATTTATAAGCAACTGCAGATATCGGAGCCATCAACAAGTCGTCAAGGTAGGAGAAGGGAGTTTACTGCTAGTGATGGATGGCTAACAGGATTTCTTAAAAGAAACGCATTTCATAATTTAAAAATTAAAGGAGAAATCGCATCAGCAGATGAGAAGGCAGCTAAAATCTTTCCAGCAGAACTAGCCAAAGTAATTGAAGATGGGGGCTATGTCCCCGACCAAATTTTCAATGCCGATGAAACGGGTTTGTTCTGGAAAAAAATGCCTTCCAGAACTTTTATAGCAAAATCCGAAAAGACTGCTAGTGGTTTTAAAGTTGCTAAAGATCGGGTAACATTTTTATTGTGTAGCAACGCTTCTGGTAACAAAATTTTAAAGCCTCTTTTAATTAACCGATCATTAAGGCCACGTGCATTGAGAGGAAAAAACATTAAACAGTTGCCGGTTCATTGGAGGGCGAATAAAAAGGCCTGGATGACAGCAGGTATATTCACGGAATGGTTTGAA